>JARBEQ010211498.1:0-12397 GCA_030265355.1 Tritonia tetraquetra
TGATAAGAGTAGGCCGCAAGGCCGCTGTCCGGGCAAAATTAATTCCTACCACAAAGGCCACAGTGGGTTGATCACCTACTTGGTTTAATATCTTGATCCACAGAAATCCAGCATCATAGTGCTGGCCCTACACTGTGGTAAAAGGAACTGGAGAAGAAAGAAGAAGAAAAAAAGAACAACAATGTGTTATGTTACAAATGTGCGCCTAGAGCTGTGCTATATAAATACATTTCACTATTATTATCATTATGTTCACAGTGGGTTGATCACCTGCTTGCCTTAATATATTGATCCAGAGAAATCCAGACTCATTGTGCTGCCCCTAACTGTAATGGTAAAAGGGAATTGGATAAGAAAAAGAAAGATTATTATTATTATTATTATTAATAATATTATTAGTATTATTATTATTATTATTATCATCATCATTATTATCATTACCATCGTCATTATCATAATTATTATCGTCATCGTCATCATCATCATTATCATTATTATCGTCATCATCATCATCACCACCACTACCATCATCACCAACATCATTTTATCATTATCACCATCATCATTAGCCCTAGTTTTATTATTATTATTATTATTATTATTATTATTATTATTATTATTGTTATCACCATCATCGTCATCATTATTATTGTAGATACCGATAAGCTTGGCGGGCATCGGAATTCTTTCTAGTGCCGCCCCGGGGGCGTCCCTAGCTCAGTTGTCAAGCCACTAAACTTTGGACGCGGAGGACCCGGGTTGAAGATACATGTAGTATCATTGGTTGAAGTCCCACTACACTGGTGCGGAATTTTTTCTTTGGACCTTTCAGAGTTTTCAAGGCTCTGTCCTGGAGATTCACGTGGAATCTTCTCAAGTTCTATTGAACCGCCTTTGATATGACCTATATGTGTTCAAAAGGGCGTTAAACTTCAAACTTTATAACTTTTTTTCAGTGCCGCCCCTTTGGTGATGACTACTGTGCTAAAAATAACCCCAGCCAGGAAGCCAAATTGACTTACGCAAATAACATAATATGCAAATAACATAATATTCCAGAACGTGATACGGTATTGAAAAAATGATTCAACATTTGGAAGGAGTAGGAAAAAAAAATATCTCCCTACCCTAATAATTGTCCTTTAAACACATTCGCTCCATTGTATCATCTTTGATGGCTCTTTTTGTTTTTGCTACGCCAAAATTGGCTGGTTACGTTACATGGAGATGAAAATACCTGGCTACTTCGAATCTCGCGTATTGCATTAGATGAAGAAATATCTAGATGACAATGATGAAATGTTACAAATAGTATTCAGGCAAACTCGCAGTATCTACTTCTACTTCTAGTATCAAAACTATTCGTAAGCATAGATGCCCTGTACCCTGGTGAGCAGCAGGCGTCTTTGTCGACTTCCTTTCATAGGATATTTTACAAGCATGCCGGCAACGAAAGAAAGTGCGATGGACAAGTATGTTTTCTTCTACACGAAGGAATCTCCTTTTAGTCAATTTTATTCAAGTAATTTTGAAGTTGACGGACAGATGTACTCATGTGCAGAACAGTACATGATGCACCAGAAAGCTGGTAAGCATTCTCTCTCGTTCTATGGATTGATTTTTATGTTATTAAAATTGGCCAAAAGAGTTGTAATTAATTACTTGTTTTGACGACCATAACACAATCATGTTAATTTGTCATTTCTATCAAATATATTACAACTCGTCTTCATTATTTTACAGTGGTGTTCAATGATGTTGAGATGGCTGAAAAGATATTGAAAAGTCATTCACCTCCACAGATAAAGAGCTTTGGAAGAAAAGTGAGAAATTTTGATGATGATGTTTGGAATGAACACTGTGTGGATGTTGTAAAGAAAGGAAACTTGCACAAGGTAAGATTATCAGTGGACATGAGAGTATGTAAGAATAAGGGGGTGGCTCGGTTCTTATTTCAGTATCAGTGGACTTCCATGGCAAGGGTCATTAGTTTGAGCCCCATATCACTTAGTTTCTCTCTTGAGAAAGGAACATTATTCTAATTGCCTCACGTCACTCGGGTGTAGAAATGGGTACCAACTTCAACTGAGAGGTGGGAAAGTAAATTGCGAATGACCAGCATTTTATTCAGAAAGTGACAAACTGCAGAGTTAATGGGTACTGGCACCATAAGCCCACATTTAACTATGACTATGAAATGATAGTTAAATTATTTCAGCATTAGAAAAGATGCAGAGAGTAATTTTAGATATTTATCATTTATGTAGTTTCAAACAATTTATAAAGAAATTTGAATAGAACAATTTTTTTAGTGTGGGCAGTTTCATCGTCCATAACAAGTTAATTAGGTTGTTAAATTTCATTTTTATTTTTAAAAGAAAATTAGCTGACACATGAAAATATCTTTCCTCCTATCCAGTTTCCTTTTACCATTACAGGGTAGGGACAGCACTTTGAGGCTGGTTTTCTCTGGATCAAGATATTGAGCCAAGCAGGTGATCAACCCACCGTGACCTTTGTGGTAGGAATTAATTTTACCTTGCAGCCTACTCTTAGCGATTTTCAACTGCCAAGAGTTCTTTAACGTCGGCAACATGCACACTGGACCTCCAAGTTTATCATCCATCTCCGATAGGACTAGGTTCTTTGATCGCACCTACCTGAATAGGATCAGGGGAGTGGCATATAAGTTTTCACCGAGTTTCTTTTCTTTCTTTCTTATCCAATTCCCTTTTACCGTTACAGTGTAGGGCCAGCACTATGAGTGCTGAATTTCTCTGGATCAAGATATACCTGAATAGGATCAGGGGAGTGGCATATAGGTTTTCACCAAGTTTCAATGTCGCTGCCGGGAATCGAACCTGGCACCTTTCGCTTCAGAGGCATGAACCCTACCTCTGCGCCACTGAAACCCCCTGACAAGTATCTAACATTTGAATCCTGTATTTTTGTTCGAGTTTTCTTCGTTATGCTTTAAATATTTTGAAATTTAAAGTTTTCCTCAACATTTTATTTTCAGTTTTCTCAAAACAAAGACATCAAAGTAGCTCTGTTTGCCACTAAAGGAAAAACTCTTGTAGAAGCAAGTCCAAATGACAGAAAGTGGGGAATTGGTCTTGGAGCAGATGATCCACTGGCTTGGAATGAAAAGACATGGAAAGGCAAGAACTTGTTAGGTTATGCTTTATCGGAAGTGAGAGATGAGCTCATGAAAAAAGAAGGACTTTTGTAGGATTTTGTCAAAGTTCATCTGGAATTAAAAAAAATAAATAAATATTAAAGCATTTGCAAGAAATAGACATGCCCAGAGTGGTAGAACCTCCCAGGTTTTAGCAATAGCTGAGGGGGTACCCACAAGGGCTACAGTAATTTTTTTATTGGCCCATCTTTGATTAATACCGATCAGTGTATTGCTCATGGTGCCAGTAAAGAGTTGTGGACACAGTTGGCTGATCACCTGCTTGTCTGAAACTCTCTGATCCAAAGAGTTTCCGGCTCTGTGTTCAGTCGTGTTTGGTGGTCGGGGTGTCTGCGTTTATGGCAGGTATCTTGTGTGCCTTTCATGGCTGAACACAGGGCTGGCCCCAACACTGCTCTGTGGTATTAATGGGGCTCGATCAAACAAACAAACAAACAAGAAATAGACAAAAGTATGTCAAATGTGCATTTCTTTCTGAAATTTAGTCTGTATTAACCTAGCAGGGTTACCTTTCAGTGTTCTTACAACATTCTGAGGGTTGGTCAGACAAAGAGAATGTTGTCAACGGGCTTAGAGCATTTTATGTTGTTCGATGTTATGCTCACTACCCACTGGAATACTGTGAAGAAGGCATGATGCTGAAGTCATAGTCATTATGCCCAATAAGTAATGTTAAAACTAAAAGTAGCAAATTTAATGGAAAGAACTGTTTTTATCATCAGCAGCAAAATCATCATCTTATCATCATCATCACTTATATTTACATATAAATAATATGATCCATTCAAATGTAAACTGTTGGATTGCAATAGCCTGCTTCTATGATATTATACATTGTCTTTATTTATGCCGATAGGCTAACGAATAGAATTCTGGTATGGTAGGTGAGTGACCGCAGGGGTGCACCATGTCCCGATCATTCGGTGTTGTGTCATTCGGAAAGACACTTTACTCTGCTTACCTCACTGGACTCAGATGCAATTGAGTACCCGGCGGAGGGCAGCAATCAATTTTGTCAGAATTTTTGTGCTGAAGTGCCTAACTGGCATCTTGCACTGTATACTCCCCATGAAGTTGAGAAGGATACTGGAATGTAATGGCCTGCCAGGGGTAAACAAAACATTGTAAAGTGCATAGAGCATCATGAATTTTGTAGACTTTACTTTAAAGATACTGTTTTTATCATCATCACTAGCATCATCATCATCATTATATTAGTATAATCCATTGAAATACAAAATGTTGCATTGCAATATCCTGATTCTCTGATATAATTATATAATACATTGTCTTTCTTTATTAGATGAATTGTGTTTACAATTTCTTGTATCAGGTGTGCTCATTATGAAAGCAATGATAACTTTTGACTTACTGAATGTATTGTGGATAAAGCTTTAATATGAGTGTGAGAGATGTGTGTGTGAATATTACGTATTATTAATTATGTATTTCATTGTTATCCATATATTTTAGTTGCTTATCTTTTGTACATTAAATAAAATGGTTGATATTTGACACTCCCTGTCCAAATTACCAGAAATTAATGAGTTAATGTTTTGTTTTGTTGTATGAAAATAATTTCTTTCATTCCATTTAATACACCTTTTTCTCTTGTCATCAGCACATTTTTTATCTCCTTCATGATTTTATAGGTTCTCCCTGCTTCCAGTTTGGTCTAGGTCGTACTTAAATTATCAGTCACTCAAGTAGGGTATTTCAAGATTCTTTTTGCATTCTTTAACCTTTACCGACACTCGTGGATCTAGCTGACCCACCCCATGTACATATCAAGTCATTGTTTCTTTGAATGAATAAATAACCTCTTGAAACTCTCAATATGCTTCCTTCAATCATTTTTCGACCTGTGTGTAATGTTGTTTTCTCAGTTTTCTCATTTTTTAAATGTTTTTATTAATTTTTTGGGTAACCCTATGAATTTTGTTAGCCCAGTCATTCATGGGTCTTTTCGACCCGGTGACGTGCAAAAAGAGAGATTTATTCTGTTATATCCCCATCAATTTGAATTACCTTGCTGCCTAGAAGAAGTCTTCAAGCTTTCTCCTTGCTTCCTCCATTTTAATAACAATACCATGTACTCGATTACTTCAACTCATCTTTTTGTACATGCAGGTAAAAAAAAGACCCAGTGACGAATGGGGGTATAACTTAATAAATCGCTCTTTGTAAGTCACCAGGTCGAAAAAGACCCACAAGTGGCGAATAGGGTAGGTTGTAGCGAGTGTTGGTAAAGGTTAAGAAAATTAGATTACTGTAATTGTAATAACCCATTAAAACCCCAGCGGTGAACAGAGTTTAGTAGCAAGTGAGGTAAGGTGTCAGATTTCCTAAGCAGAGGTTGTAGGTTCGAACCCCACAAAGTAAAGGTGCTTGGATATTTTCTTGGGCCAGAAACTTTTCTCTGATGAGCTTACCTAGCCCAGGTGTAAAAAATTTCAGAAGGAAGAAACATTATGGACAAATGACTAGCAAAATTCAACTTCAAATAATCAGCACATCATCTTGTACATTTATTGGAAATAGATAGAGCTTTTCAGAATATGAGGTATATAAAAATATAAACGGAAAAGGTGTCAGTGCTAGGCCAGAAAAAAAAGAAGCAAAGTTATGTTATACCTATTCTTCAATGAAAACCGAAACCATGGCTATTGTGAGTGTGAAGTGGCGGGTAACTTATACTAATTGGGTTGAGTGGTGTTCCCCTAGCTCTCGACTTTCACGATTTGACTAAGCTTTGGGCAGACATGGAATAGATCTGCAACAAATATTGTGTTTCAATTCTCTTCTTCTTGTTGGCTATTTATCCTACACTTAGCCCTTTATTTAAAAAGGATACATATTTTTGTTTGTTTCAGTTTAATTTGTTCCTTTGTTGTTGTTGGGTCTTTATATTTTGTGGGGTGGGTTGTTTGTTTGCCACATTGGGATCCAATACTAGAAGAACATGTAGGCCTACAAATCTATAGAATCACAACAAAGGGTATGGGTCCCAGTGACTTAGAGGTGTGGTTCTGGCCTTTGAAGCGAAAGGTACAGGGTTCGAATCCCAGTGGCGACAGTTGTTTTTCTAGGTACATAAAACTCGATATATAAACCTATTTGCCACTCCCCTGATCCTATGAAGGTAGTTGCGATCAAGAACCTAGTCCTATCGGAGACGGACGTGTGGAAGTTGTGCACGAAGACCATTTGGCAGTTGGAAATCGAGAAGGCCCTCGGTCAAAATTAATTCCTACCATAAAAAGTCACAGTGGGCTGATCACCTGCTTGGCCTTATATCTTGATCCAGAGTAAATCCGCCCCATAGAGCGGGTCCTACACTGTAATAGTAACAGGGAACTGGATAAGAAAGAACCAGAAAGTGTTAAACGGGTGCGCTATCTTTCTGGTGACTCATTGACTGAATGCTCTGACTTTGTGAAAAGGTCCGGTATGGTTTACATGAAAGAATGATTGCAAACCATGCAATGTGCAATGATAGTAGATTCAACACCAGACTCGTTGCAGTTTGCTCACATTGAACAAACTACATTTAATGCAATTCAGAATGAACCTGGAAAGATTATTGGCATTTTTTGGACTGTAGTGATAAAACTGGATCTGATATAGCCCGGACAATCGTTGATACATTCCAATAACACGACATTCCTCTCTCTGAACGCCATGATAATTTAGCCAACGTGTCAGGGAAATACAAAGCTACACAATACCTACTATTTGACCAATGCCCAATAGCCTACTCGGGGGTTCGTAGCGTAGGGGTAACGCTTTCCCTTCTTGGGCAGAAGGATCTGGGCTTGAATCTCGGCGGAGACGTTGGAATTTTTTCTTTTGAACTTTCTCGAGCTTTTATGACTCGGACCTTATGGATTCCTTATGAAATCACGTCCTATCGGGGATGGACTATAAGTTGGAGGCCCCCGCCCCGCCTTTGATATGACCTATATAATGTGTTGCCAAGAGCCCAACTAACAACTTTAACTTTAAACTTTAAAAGCTACATACCACATTTCCCCCCTGTGGATGTCCATACACATAAATGCGGTAATGATGCAACAGGATTCATTCCACGACCCATTACGTACTTTGGAACAATGCAAACCATTTACAGTACAGCTGGTTTAGCTCTAGCCGAAATGGGAAATCTTGCAAAATACATTGTTGGTTGTTCTGTTCATAGTTTATTTGTCAGATCGTGTTGCCGGAGTGTTATTGACAGTGGCGAGTTCATCTGCTTGGGATCAAATTGGCCTTGAAATACACTGTACCTGTTGCATCCGAACCTCGCTGCAAGGGGAACAGAGATAAGGAGCTTTGTCTAAGCGTGGTACAAAACACTGATTCCAGTCGTCATTTACAACAAAGTAGGTAATTAGATAATATTTCTAAAAGTAAAAGACCGGAGCAACAGGCAAGATTGTGTGTTGTGAAAAAATACAACACGTATAGATTTGTCACAAAAAGACGAAAGGGATCACATCAGAAAGGCTGGTTTCTACAGTGGTGGACTCACTATTGGATTCAATGCTGCAACTGCAAAGAACATTGCTGATAAGTTCAGCTTCATCTGGACTGGAAGTACCTACCTCACGATTCCATCTGATAAGATGGACGATGAATCAAAATCACTGACTGAGTGATGAATGTTCTGATGAGAATACTGATCTTGAAAATTTGGGAAATTTATCTGAGTACACTGGAGCTGTTGAATTGTTTGAGGAAATAGTATAGCGGAGGGCTTTTCCTAAGTTTGCCTTCGTATTCTTCTGACTATTCCGACTACTGTCGCCCCCACTCACCATCCACCCCCTCACCCAAACCAAAGGGGTAAAAGAATTTAATATGTTAGACAAATCAGTTTTGGAGATAGGCCCAGTGTACACATAAAAAGAAAGAAAAACACCGTCCATGACAATAAAGGCAAAAATTTGATAAAAGTGATAATGCCACAGCAAAGAATTTGTGGTTGCCTTAGGTAATACATTTTTGGTCACACACAGTCACTTCGGGCCAACTTGGGAGCATCCAAAGAGACAAAAGTCTCATTGGGCATAGCAGGTCATCCAGATTTCTAGGTCATCTCAGAGCAATCTAATTTAGGCGATCATGTGACGATTTAAAGTTACTATAAATAGAATATATAAACAGTGAAACAACACTGGTTTTTCCAAGATGCTGAAGATAGACTTAGTTTGTCTATAAAATAAGTAAAGACCGTAAGCTAGACATTTGTCATTTAGTCAGTCCGAAAAGCCACTCGTCAGCACAAAGACAAGGAAGATTTGGAGACAGTCTAGAGTTCCTGATAATTTTTTCGAAGTAATCTAAACAGACCTCTTAGTCCCAAGGATAAAACTTTTCAAAATATATCAGCATGTCAACACAAGAAAGTGCTTTGGATAAGTACGAGTACTTCTACACCAAGGCATCTCCTTTCAGCCAATTTTACTCATGTAATTTTGAAGTTGATGGACAGGTGTACTCATGTGCAGAGCAGTATTTTATGCACCAGAAAGCTGGTGAGTATGCTCCTGTAGTGTGATTCCCATGTGTTTTCCAGCACATATGTTAATCTTGTACAAAGCATATGTAAATGTCTGTATGTATACACTACATATGATGTAACCAATAAGAGTACCCTATTGTGAAATTAGTTCAATGGAATTTGTTCCCACCAAAGCGTTCACTCAGTGTCTGTCTCTATTGATACTGTTCTATTTAAATCAATGAGCCGGGGTGGGATTTAGAACAAAACCCGGGGATTTCATTGAGTGCAACCTCATTGGATCCGACACCCACTGTAGTGATGCGAGAAAAATGCAGTGTGGCAAAATTTTCAAAATTTTTTGCTTAAATCTCGCACCGAAAGGCAAAATAAGAACTGATAGCTTTGGACATTCAAAAACTTGTTCCACTTGTTAGAAGTGTAAAAAACGTCAACAGCCTTTAAATTTAAATAGTTGAGGTTTAAAAAAAAAAAGATGCGGCGTCAGCAACCCTGAGGGTAACTAAGCCATGTGTTATAATTTGACTGACACTTGAGATTAAAACTATTTGAGAAATTATTAAATGACAACATACACTGAATTGTATTGCTTTGAAATTCAATTTTAGATTAAAACCAATGTCCTAGAGGAGACAGTTGACAATTTATAAATTGGGCATAATTTGTTTACTTTCACAGTGGTTTTCAAAGATACCAAAATGGCTGAAAGGATCTTGAAAAGTGAATTACCTCGACAGATGAAGAGTTATGGAAGAAAAGTGAAAAATTATGACGATAAGATCTGGGATGACCAATGTGTTGATGTTGTGAAGAAAGGAAACCTGCATAAGGTAAAGTTATTGTGTGTAAGGTATGCCACATTATTTAAAGCCATTGATATTAACCATAATGTTGCTTTTGCCAGATGTCAGTTTGTATGTTATATTATATGTGATATATCTCTTTCTTACTCAATCCCCTTTTTTGTACCGTGTGGAAGTGGGACCAGCCATATATTGTGCACAAAGCCGGAAGTACTTTGGATCAAGAATTCAACACAAGCAGGTGATCAACTGACTGAATATATCATCGGCCTGCTGATCAAACCTTGTATTCACATCCAACGTTATTCTACAGGAGAGGGAGAAAACTGATTTTCAACATGTGGTCCAACCGGTAAACTATAAAATGGTCACTGCAAGTTCACAGAGACAATCATAACATGTGAGCACAAAATTTACAATTTATGAAGTCATTCAAGTTATAAAGACGATGCAAGGTATGGTTTCTCGCCAGTGCTCACAAACAGAGTCCTGCGTGGTGATTCGCTTTATACAGCCTTGAAATGCCAGAAAGACAACACAAACACCCCCATACACTAGTGTGTAAACCTTGTATATGACCAGTGGAATGATTCGTGACCTACTGACTGTACCGCGCACATGTTTTAATTTAAGAAGGCTAGCATTTTTCCTCCACTACCCTGAGAGGCTTAACTTTTTTATCACAGCCTTTTTATAAAAGAAAAATATTTCATGGCACAAATGGGATATGAATAGCAAACTTTGAACCTTCTCTATACCAATTGCCTAATGCTCAACTGCTTTGCCACTTTGTCACCTGACTCTAATCTCATTTATCAAATTTTTCTATTTCGATATCTCATCTTCTAAATCAAGCTACTACTTTGATGTAATTGGAAAATTTTATATTTTTAGGATGGTGTTGACTTTGCATGTTTTACAGTAGGATCACTTATCTCATGAATTATCCTATTGCGTGTAACTTTCTTGGATACTTTTTCAAAGCTAACTAAAAGTTGAAGCATCTTTTCATTATTTATCTGAGGGAGAGAATTATGAAGCAACATTGGATAGATATCTTTTTGGTTTTATATGAGTAGGAGAACTAGGAGTTCATAATTATGATTTTAGAAGATTTAGTTTATAGATGTTTTTCTTTTAATTGTTTCTCACAGTTTTCTCAAAACGAGGACATAAAAGCTGTGCTATTTGCCACTAAAGGTAAAACTCTTGTAGAAACAAGTCCCAGGGACAGGAAGTGGGGAATTGGTCTTGGCAAGGACAACCCTTTGGCATGGGATGAAAAGACGTGGAAAGGCAAGAACTTGTTGGGCCATGCCTTGACACAAGGAAGAGATGAACTCATGGAAAAGGAGGGACTTTTATAATCTTGTATGGAAGTTCTCATGGTCCTAATTTTTATTTAATCTAGTAAAATGGTTCTTGATTGAAAAAAATAAAATAACTGATAGTCTAACTGAATTATTTTTAAAATTTCATTTATAGTGTAGTATCCAGTCATGTTTTTTTAATGATTTTTTTTCCCCAACACAATTAGATTTATCATCCATGAATTTTACTTTTCATATTATAACTAGAATCAGCATGACTTTGACTTCGATGTTTCTCAGAATAATGATGTTAAATAATTTATTCATTCATTGTTGAATGTTACCTTGTATTTGAAATAGAGCTGATGACTTTTCTGTATGCCAATATTCAAATGTTATATCGCTTTGAACACTGTGGTTTTGGAGAAGAGATGAGGGGAAAACAACCAATTTGGTTTAAATGTTTTGATCTTCTGGAAAATTCCCAGCATATTTCCTTGACAAACAATTTGAAAACATAGTCCTGACAAATTTTACTGTTTAGGAATATGTTTCAAATTGGAATGATTTCAGGATCACAAGGTAATTTTTTTAATGCGCAAATTATATCACAGGTTATGTTCATTTTGATTGCCCTTTTCCTATCATATCCTTCTGTTAAGATGGTGAAGTCTAATCTGCATGGAAAGATTTGTAGAAAGGTCAAAAAGAATTTTTTAAATAATGCTGTGAAATCCTTCAAGTCAATTCATGGTAATGATGTGATACAACAATTCTATTTGTTTCATACTTCACATCCCTATGACATGATCTATATTTATTCGGTCATAAAAGTTGTGATTTAATAGAATGATGATATGATATAAAGAAATAGTATTGTTAAAGTTGAAATTTGTTAGTTTCACTCTCTTGTCAACTCATTATGTGTCATATAGGGAGAAGAAAGTCCAAAGGACAAAATCACCATGTCACAGGCAGGATTCAAACCCAGAATCTTCTGTACACAAGGCCAATGCAACAACCCCCCTTATTAAATTGTAATGTTTTAGAGAAGCAAAGCAATTTATCAAACATGGAATGTTCACACATTGTCATTGTCTCTTTGAAACTAAATTTTAAAAATGTTGGCCTTCGAAAGTCTTTCCTTTTTAAAAGTTATGTATTTAACATTATCGGCAGTTTCACTTGCAAATGGTTTGGAAGGTTAGAAATGTATATTACGTATACTACTCAGGAACAGTTGAAATTTCAATATTACAAGCAGTGTAATAAGTAATAGTGAATTTAATCGGTTTTTAAAAAAGCTACACTCTAGCACAGATATAGTGAACATGCATGCATATTATTACAAAACTAGGGTTATAGTGAAAGGAATTTTGGTCCAGATTTTTTGTTATATTATTATCATTGATTTGATGATTTAAACTTAATATCCACCCATTTAGACAACTCAACGTCGAACTACTGCCGTATACTCTACGCAGACTTTTCATCAGCCTTCAATGCCATGAACACAGATACCCTGATACAAAAACTCCATGCCTTGAATTTTCCGTTGTAC
>JARBEQ010211609.1:0-12397 GCA_030265355.1 Tritonia tetraquetra
AGTAGTAGTAGTAGTAGTAGTTGTAGTAGTAGTAGTAGTAGTAGTAGTAGTAGTAGTAGTAGTAGTAGTAGTAGTAGGAGTGCTATCATTATTATTACTATTATTTTTATTGTTATCGTTGACATTATTACAATGCAATGAACAAATCCAATTGACATCAAAGAACAAGTTAATTTTAAGACGGTAAAACGAACCTCTCATTTCAGACGCTCGTTATGATCTGACCATCATAATGCCCACTGTAATAGCTACACAGACCTCATACACAGATTTTCCCCGCGATGCATTAATAACCAACCTACCATAAAACAAGGAGGCTCGTAAAATGTGAGTCCTTTGAGCGTGGACGCTGGGAGTGAGTACACCTTTCAATCCTTTCACACAGTAGTCAGTTGATGAGTTAAACAGCTCCATGGCCACTGTGGTTTATGGCCCAGGAATTAAACAGTTTGTCACCGTGCCTCACCTCGTCTCACCCATCAGGAAGGTGCTGATAATAATATATCTCCCAAAATGAACAAGTGGGCGTTGATAATAATGTATCTCCCAAAATGAACAAGTGGGCGTGGTGGTTGGTGGACGCAGTGGCGGTGCGTGAGTAGAGTTTAAAAACAATTGTTAAACAATAAATTAGAAAGAAGTTAATTAAAAGTTGGAAGAAGGGTAGACCAAGAAGACGGCTACAAGACTGGCGTTTTTCTGTCACTTTCACATTGTCCGTCATTGATACCATTTTTGGACCCCTGTCTAATAATAGACTAAGAGAGACGTGTCTGAGATGACACAGCACATATTGAGGAGTTAGAAAGGTAGGAGAAGAGTTAGAGAGATGTCATTTGGAACTAGGAAGAAGGCTACAGGACTGCATAAATGAAGACTTGAAAACAGCAGGATTAGAGGAGGATATGGCTGAGGATAAAAAGGAATAGAGAACAAGAACACGTACCGGCGATCCTACACAATAACATGCGATTGACTTGTAGAAGAAGAAGAAAACGTTAAACATTATTATGCTTTTAGTGCTTTGCAATAACTAGTGTTGACAACAGCAACAAAAAACAACCTCTAAAACCCCCCAACAGGCAACCAAACAAACTACAATATATACTAAAGAAAAGAGTCATTGCGGCTTCAATGAGTATGACAGATGCTGTAACTGATATCTTCGCCCCCATTTATGGCGGGTATCTTGTGTGCCTTTCATGGCATGACGGACCTTTGGCTGGGGTATCATAGCCCCCACATTCAATGTTTTTTTCAATTCTCGATAACTTACGGTCTCAAACCCCCCTTACGACATTACCTTCAGTGACTTCTATGATATCATGTATCAAACAAGGATGGACAATTTGAAAATGACCCCAAAAAATAATCATAGAAGAAGAAAAGTGGTTTGTCGACAGTTAGAATCGAATCCACACCAGCGAATGGCAACACCGCCAAGCCAGAGACAGAGTCCGACACTCTAAGAATCGAGCTAATCCGCCACATTACTGTCATCATTAATAGTGCTTGCTCCTCTTCAATGTACTGTTATGAAGAGGCACGGTTCTCGCCTCTGAAGCGACAGGTACCGGGTTCGATTCCCGGCAGCGACACTCTCGGGTATCTTTCTCCTTGAAACTCGGTTAAAACCCATATGCCACTCTCCTGATCCTCTCCAGGTAGGTGGGATCAAAGAGAACCTAGTCCTATCGGAGACGGACGGTAAACTCGGAGGTCCCGTGCGCACGTTGTCGATAAGAGTGGTTCGAAAGGCCGCTGTCCGGGCAAAATTAATTCCTACCACAAAGGCCACAGTGGGTTGATCACCTGCCTGGCTTAATATCTTGATCCAGAGAATTCCAGCCTCATAGTGCTGGCCATACACTATGATGGTAAAAAGGAACTGGATAAGAAAGAAGAACGAAAGATGATATGCAGCATTTCTATAAATCGTTTACCACCCATGGAATAAAATAGATATTCATGTTTTCTTTCAAAGAAGAATACAAGCTTTTACATCATTATCTTAATGGAATTCTCATACAGTTTTTAAATTACAAACCTAGCATACTTTAGCATCTTAAGAGCAGTATCGTTTACCCACCGGCTACTTAGCTTCTAGAAGTGGCAGATACCCCCAAAAACTAGGAAACTCAAACTAAAATTATGCTTCTGGACCAGAGACAGCTTACGGACGGAAACATGGTGCTTAGGGGTGGCGGAGAAGCGTAGACAAGATATCAAAAACATCTGGCAATAAAGTATTCGTTAATTTCCTTCGACGATATTGTAGCGAGCATTCCGGCGAGGGGCTGATTATGATTTAGCTTCAATGAAAACCGGACTTCAATAGAGTTACTGGTCTTTGATCGCCATCGTGTTCAAATAATAATACGGCTCGAATGACCGTCGTCTCAGTTCACATGTCGTCTCATATTCTCGCTAACCTCTTTAGCGAAAGAAGAAACAAAAATAATGTCTAAGGGATGCCTGGTAGAATGATTTGTTTTCTTATTCCCTTACTTTTTCTCTCTGGAATTGTTAGATTTACGCCCTTTTCAAAAGAAGGGTCGTACTCAAAGCGGGTTAACATAACTTTAAGATTTCACTGAATTTCTATGACAGAGCCATGTAAATGTCCATCGATAAAATAAATAGTATCACGAAAGCGGGATTCGAACCCCGAACTGCCGCATCCAAGGCAAGTGACGTCACCGCTGCGTCACGGACGCCCTGTGGAATTCAGATTTAAAAAACGTTTTCAATGCTTTATCTTGAGTCTTTGCGTCCTTAAGAAAAAAAATGGTTTAACAGGAGGTTCCATCTTTTGAGATGGTCATGCTGTGATAACAATACAATGAGCTACTTTGAAAAGTTTGAAAGATGACAATTGGGCGTCCCTAGCTCAGTGACCAAGCCAGTAGACTTTGGACGCGGAGGACCAGGGTTCAAGTCCGTCTGGTGCGAAATGTTTTCCCCGGACCGTTCAGAGTTTTCAAGGCTCTGCCCTGGAGATTCACGTGGAATCTTCTCAAGTTCTGTTGGACCGCCTTTGATATGACCTTTATGTGTTAAAAGGGCGTTAAACTTCAAACTTCAGAACTTTTAGAACTTTAAAGATGACGATTTTCAAATCATGACAATGACATTGCCCAGAGTGGCAAATAGTCCTTCCAGTTTTTATCAATCGCTGAGCTGGTACCCACAAGGGCTACAGTAATTTCTTTATTGGCCCGTCTTTGATTAATACTGCTCAGTGTATTGCGCATGGTGCCAGTAAAGAGTGTTGGACACAGTGGGCTGATCATCTGTTTGTCTGAAAATCTTTGATCCGGCTCTGTGTTCAGTTGTGTTTGGTGGTGGTTGCCTTTCATGGCAGAACATGGGCAGGCCCCAACACTGCTCTGTTGTGTTAATGGGGCCCGATCAAACAAAAAACAAGATTGTTCACTGGACGAGGGTGTAAACTTCCGTGACCCAATTGTCAAGGTCACGTTGGTTCAACCTATAAAAAAGTGTCGAGAATTTTACATTTTGCTTGAGAGAACAGTATTATGTCAGTATCGATTAAGGCATCGAATTTTGGCGAGATTTGCCATTAA
This sequence comes from Tritonia tetraquetra, assembly GCA_030265355.1. Lineage (NCBI taxonomy): Eukaryota > Metazoa > Mollusca > Gastropoda > Nudibranchia > Tritoniidae > Tritonia > Tritonia tetraquetra. The sequence goes on from JARBEQ010211609.1 coordinate 3,588, forward strand.
GTACTCGATAATACTCGATTATGGGAAGTATCGAATAATGCCCATCATTACTTGGTGGTCATGCGTTGCTGCCACATAAAGTCATGATGTAGGCGCCTGGTGCACCATTCTGGACAGAACAAAAATGTTGGCCCCAAGACTGCGTTGTTAATTTGGGAAACGGGGGGTGGTGTGGAGGTGGGGTTGGGTGACAAATAAACGAGCAAGGTGAGTCTAATATTATGTTTTATCATAATCTTTCTTAATTATTTATAATATCAAATCCAAGACAGCGTGTTGGGGAACTTCCTTATAATTTGACTGTGTTTGGAGCCAATGGAATAGTATCTTCCTTGTGGAAATAGAATACCTTATTTTGTTATTCATCATCCTCATCATCCGTAGCTTATCCACAGGTTGGACGTTGTTTCTAGAACTTTCCGGTGATAAAACATTCGATCATTTGCCATTCTGCCTGCCTCTGTGGTCGTGAGTCTCAGCCAGGATTCTCTGTCTTGTTCCCACCGTCCGGTTGGTCTCCCTCGTCCCCTCTTGCATTCTATGTTTCTCTGGTGAATCGTGTCAATAGTTTAATTTAATGATTTGATGTTCTGAAGGAGTATCGTTGTTTTTATTCCTAATCTTCTCAATATTTCATCGTTCGTTACTTTATCCTCACATGATAGTTTAAGTATTTCTCTGTAGCATTTCATTTCAAATGCTGTGATTCTTTTTGTGTCTTGATTGTTGATGGCCCATGCTTCACACCCACATGTTGCGGTGCAGTATGACGCTTTTCACTATTCTTATTCTTATCTTATTTTTGTCAGGTTAAAATTATCATCATCATCATCATCATCATCATCATCATCCTCATTATCATATCACCATCACCATTATATGATATAATTACCATCATCATCGTCATCATCATCATCATCATCATCACCGTGAGCCACCATCATTACTGTAAACTTCTTTGTCTTAATAAGTGTTAAAGTCTTCAAGTATTGCTCGTTGTGCCAATTCATAGACTTGGACAGCACACCGACCACAGTACACCGACCAGCCGCTTGCCAAGAACTGCTCTATAATAACATTTTAAAAAGTCGTTCAAGGTACATATGTGTTTGTTTGTGTGAGTGGCCCGCATAACAACAAGCAACTCGATAACAATTTATTCAATAATATACGACTGACCCCAATACTGCGAGGTGCCGTAGCGTAACGAGAATGCAGTGACCTTGTGCGCTGAAAATCCCGGATTCGAATCATGCTGGCGACGTGGGGATTTTTTCAGAGTTTTTTATGACTGGCTCTACGGATTCCTTGTGGAACGAAGTTCTATCGGAGATGGACTATAAACCGGAGGTCCTGCCTTTGATATGACCTATAATGAGTTGCCAAGGACGTAACATTTGAAAACTTTTGATCGCTACACTGATGAGCCGCATGGGTTCAATTAAAAGTGTATTGATACAGTTTGATAGTCTAGAGCATGGTACCCCTAACTGGGGCGCATGGACCCACAGGGGGTTTGTGAGACGTTCTGAAAGTCGAAACTAGGGTGATTTTTGTGGAAATAGAATCTGATCTGACCCACCTCGCTGGCAAGGACCACGATTGTGGTTCAAAATTCGGTTGTTGTTTTTTTAAGGAAACTGTTGGGAACTGCTGCACCGCCCGTGTTGATACCCCCTCAGCTATTGATAAAAACTACTCTGTGCAGTAGTAGTAGTTGTATGTCCTTAAGAGCCTTTAAGGCTCATTGGGCCGGAGCTTAACCCGGTTTCTGTAGCGTAAAGCGGACAAGTGACAATTTGTAACTTTCTGGATATGACGCTGATCTATCGCAGATTACTTTCCCGAGACTTGTTTAAGGATTGTTACCCATTTCTACGCCTAGGTCGAGTGAGGCAAACGGAGTAAAGTTTCTTGCCAAAGAAAGAAAAGGGCCTGAAGCCGGACTCGAACCCACGACCCTCGCCATGGAAGTCCGTAGTCTAGACCACTCGGCCACCTCACCTCCTATTGTGGGCAGTGGACACTTTATATTGTACGAAATAATCACGGGCTATGAAAGGTCCAGAAAAGATAATTCTCTTCACAGGTGGGAATTGAACCTTGGAACTCCGCATCCACCGGCGAGTCCGTCAACCATTCGTCCACATACTTAGTATATACAGTCAAGAAATTGTGGGAAAGAGAGGGTCAGCAGAAAGTCAGGAGAGAGGGTTTGTGTGTGTGAGGGATAGAGACTAGTTACTGTTATAAAAGCAATAAATTGGAACCAGCTGATTATGAAATCCGTGTATGTGACACACCCCCATGGGGATATGATTTAGGAGGGGCTGGGAAAAGGGGAGAAAACTTCCACCGGGGCGCGAAACTGGAATGAGGACGGAGAACCGGCACACAGGATTCCTCGCCCTCCCAGACTCCCAATCCATCAATGTAAGAGGTAGGCACCGAATTGTGAGTGACACCTCACTCTCACCTTCTCACAAACAACGGCCAATCTGCGCTGCACGTGTACGCCAGGTTGAGTAGATTAAGGGTGTTGTATGCACATCGTGTGGCGCGCGGGGAGATATCGGTTGCATGGTTAAATACAATTCTGAGTGCAAAGTGATAATGAATGATGAAACCACAATGGGAATCTTACGACTATCATTTGTTTGTTTGTTTGTTTGTTTGCACGCTTCTATGTTAATTCTTTGACGTTTGTTTGCGAGAGATAGAAGGGTTTACAAGTCAGGATGGCTTGGGTTGCATGCTGATTTATCTTTCTTCTTGTCTACAGGGTGTTTAGACTGTATGATAATGTTGATAATGATAACAAATAATAATGATTCTTTATTGTCCACGAAGGCAACATTTTCATTTGATTACACATCATAATAGTGAATACATTTATCAACAAGACATGCATACCACTCTTCTTCCTGTTTATCCTCTCTTTCTCTCTCTCTTTCTCTCTCTCTCTCTCTCTCTCTGTATCTCTCTCTTTCTCTCTCTCTCTCTATCTCTCTCTTTCTCTCTCTCTCTATCTCTCTCTTTCTCTCTCTGTCTCTCTCTGTCTCTCTTTGTCTCTCTCTTTTTCTCTTTCTCTCTCTCTGTCTCTCTCTGTGTCCCCCCCCCCCTCTCTCTCTCTCCCTAAAGATAAACGAGAGGAACTATATGGACACTTTAACTAACAAACACACAGACACAGGTACATAGACACACAGACACAAGTACTCATCCACGCCCAAAGGGTTACATTGCTACAGGGATAGACACCAGGGCGAGAGTAATTTGTTGTATTTTGGCAGACCAAATTGCTATTGATATTGCTCAGTGTATTACCCATGGCGCTAACAAAGAGACTTAATCTATAGCATTCCCTCCTTTTTCTTCAGCTCAGGGCGCCTGCATCCAGCTACAGTATTGAATATTGAATACAGAGATTTCCCTAACACTACTTCCAAAGAGTAGGTTATAAAGTTTTTAGCCAATTTTCCACAGAAGAGAGGTCATGTCAAAGACGGTTCAACAGGACTCAGGGCGCCTGCATCCAGCTACAATATTGAGGATCGAATACAGGGAGTCCCCTGACACTACTTCCCCCCAAAAAATGTTATAAAGTTTTACGCAATTTTCAATACAGAAAGGTCATATTATCAAAGGCGGATAACAGGACTTGAGAAGATTCCAAGTAAAGCTATGAAAACTCTAAAAGGTCATGAGAAAAATTCCTGCGCATGGCGGGACTCGAGCCCGGACCCCCGCACCCAGAGGCAAGGGATTCAATTTGAAAATTATCAATACATTACAAAGGACGCACACCAAACCGGCTAGTCTATGAAAAGACTCATTTATATTTTTTTGTTTTGTTTGAATGACAGCTCACCTCAACGGTCATCGCCAGATGGTACAACCAACATGCAAAACGATTCTTGAAGCGGAGCGGTAACGCATTCGCAGACGGTCCTGGGTTCAAATCCCGGCGGCGACGTGCAGATATTTTCCTTTGGACTTTCTCAAAGTTTGTATGGCTCTGACCTTGTTGATTCCTTACGAGATTTATAATATATGAATTCTTTCTTTCTTATCCAGTTCCCTTTTACCATTACAGTAGGGCCAGCACTATGAGGCTGGATTTCTGTGGATCAAGATATTAAGCCGAGCAGGTGATCAACCCACTGTGAATGATATATGAATACAGATATCAATAGAGTAGAATGATAGAGAATGAATAGTTAATACGTCAGTATTCTATGCTATTATTGTTATATGCCACTTTGATCAATGTAAAGTCAAATTCGGCGGTAGAAGTAAGGTAAAATAAAGACAAATTCTACGTTTAGTTTGTGACAATTTGGCGGTTTCGTAAATCGCATGTGGCAGGGTTTTTTGGTCTGATTTGGCATGTCACTGAAATCAACACATGAGCACCGTACCCTGGTCGCTAGAGATTGGTACAGCAGAATTACTAACATTGAGAACAAGATCATGTCGATGCGGAGTCCACTGAGTTTGAGTTCGCGCCTGGTTGCTTCCCACACACCGAGATTATCAAAGTTCCGCTGCAATTGGAACAAAGCCGCACTGTATCTGGGTACTGTAATCCAACAATAGCCAGAGATCAGACTCACTGTAATCCAACAATAGCCAGAGATCAGACTCACGGCAGCGTCTGACATGATGAGCAACAAAACTATGATTTCAGCTACTCAGTTTGAATTAACAGTCTGCACAAAATAGTATTGATATCACAGAACATACAATAGCAACGATGACAACAAAAGCAATATTACCAAAGATGATAGATACATAAGATACACAACTAAGCGTATTTCACTATATTATAATGAGCGAGGACAAAATAAAAGTTTTCCCCTTGGATTGATGCAGTTATTTTTCACTAAAAGGTGCTTGAGTTGTACTCACGACAGTTTTGGAAATGTCCGATTTAGACAGAAGGCAATAGCAACGTATTTTGAATAGGACATCAGCAAACAAAGGAAACATCACTCTCTTGCTGACCTCGGTAAAAATGATATAGTCGTTTATCACAATCGTTGATATCACTAAGTAGTCAGAGAGTAGTATGAACGATATTTGTGTACCTAATCTACCAAATCATGGATTATTCTTAAACTACAAATTATCTTTCATCTGGAAAAGTTGACAGCGTAAAAACAACAAAACATTTTTACATCTTTTAAAAAAGATTCTATTTCATGTTATGTTAGTGAATCCGAAGTATTTACCTAATAATAGAACCTGCAAAGGCGAATAAGATATCAAAGTGGAAAACCAAAGGTCTTTTAGGTATAATCACATTACCCGTTTCCCGTAACAGAAACATCATTCTTAGGTTTGATTCCGTCAATCGTCCGGAACGAGCACCTACCGTAACGCATCCCCCAGGTATTGATGGCTGTTTATTGCCCGCCTTCAAAGTTAGCGGCATGCTCGGTTAGGATGGGTATACCATGCTAGACTATCGCTGATTGTTTCTCGGAGCTCGGGTTTCCTAATGACTTGTCCAACGGGCAAATTGAGAGATGAGCGCAGGCATTGGATGCCCCGATGCTGGACTCAATGATGTGTAATTGAAGCGTTTCTTAATGGCGACTAAGGCTTGTTTATTATTGTTTGAGTAGGAACTGTTGGTAGTTAGTTGTAGTTAGTTGTAGAAGTCGTAGTAGTAGTAGTAGTAGTAGTAGTAATAGTAGCTGACTGGCTGGTGGCGCGTGGGTACGTACGTATGTTTTCACTTCGGGATTTATTTGTTGTCGGTTAGAGAAGTTAATTATTCCTGCTAACGGAAACGAAAGCAAGCAGGTACTGTCAAGACTGAATGAGTAATAAATGATGAAATTCTGAAGGGGAAACGACAAGGGAGGAAGGTAATTGACTTATAAACTGTTTGGCTCTGGATTGAGCAGGAAACTGTGATGTACCTGTTTTCGGGAATTGACGAGAGGAAAGCTTTATCTGTTATTTTCACTTTTATGTTTTATCATCATATCCTTTCAACCTGTGCTGGACTGAGATAATCAAGGATGCAAGAGAGAAAGATCTTGAAGTGCCAAATATAACCATGAAATACAAAGCCATATTCTAATATTGTTAACAGTAACTAGTTCAGGTCGTACTACCAAAGATGATGAATACATAAGATAAACAACTGAGCGTATTTTATCATATTATTTTAATGAGTGCTGACAAAATAAAAGTTGTCCCCTTGTATTGATGTCGTTTTTTTCTCAATAAAAAGTGCTTGCGTTCTACTCACTACAGTTTCGGAAATTCCCGATTTCGACAGAAGGCAATAGCAAAGTATTTTGAATCGAACATTAGCACACAAAGAAAACATCACTCTCTTGCTGACCCCGGTAAAAATGACTGAGTCGTGTCTCTTATTATTGACAATCGTTGGTACTTATCAGCAAATGAATGTCATATCGATAATGTTAGTAATAAAACATTGATAATGCTTTGGTTCGAAAACCTAGAGTTATTTTAGAGTGAGAAGATACACAAACTATACGAATGATGAATGGGTAGAGATGGAAAAAATGGATGAATGAATAAATGAGAGAACGAATGAATGAACAAAGAAACGAATGAGTGAAGAAATAAGTGACAGAATAATAATGATGATGATAATAATAATATCAATAATAATAATATTACTTTTTATTCATCTAAATTCAGGAAATTCATTTTACAGACGTGCATTTTACATTTAGAAGAATAAGTAAGTATACAGAATGGCATATGAAACTAGATAATATTGTACACAATAGATGATATCATACACAATGAATAATACTACAAACAAAGTCACGATATCGATAGTGAATTCATTCATTCACAACTGTATACAAATTGATTTATATAAGATAGTAGACAAAGTCATAGAAAAAATATGCAAACATTGCAACAAAGTAAAATGGCATATATTAAATGATATGAGGAATTACAAGATCAATCTCATATCACAGTTGTAGATATAACAGTAGATTTATATATCTTATCTTATTTCTAAACAGATGCATGGGTGGTTAGGAAGGTAAGATGACTAAAACTTTTTTTAATGCGTTTATTTAAGATGCGAGTGCCATGTGTCATGAAGGACTTTCGATGCCTTTCACTTCTTGTTTTAATAGATAAATCTCACGTCTAGAGGATTTTACTAAATTACAGTTTGGGACGAATCCATGAAAATGTGGCCAATTTTTCTTGAGGAGCATTCATCAAAAACTTTATTGAAAGTGAGGATATGGCAAGTAAACTTGCTCAATCCCTCTATCAATTGTAATTGCAGTTACACAAAAGGTCAACACATTTTAAATCGTAGTTCTATAGAATATTGTGGAAATTGTTTTATCTATTTTCGGAGCTCCTGCAGTCGTTTGTGTAAATGGTAAATAAGACAGGGGAGATAACACAACCTTGAGGAGCTCTAGTGTTGGTAATACTAATGTTAGATTCATTTTCACCCAGCTCAACATAATGCGTCCTGTCTGTTAAAAATTCAAGTATTCAGGCTGCTATCTGTTTGTTGATATGAAGGATCAAAAGTTTGTCAATCAACAAGTGCTGTTGGAGTGTATTAAAAGCAGACGAGAAATCGTCAAAAAGAACTCTGTGTTTGGGTTGTCCAAGAGACATTGTTTGCGAAAGTAAGGATTACATCCTCCACGCCACGTTTAGCTTGGTGATAGGGGTCTTATAATGGATGAGAGTGTGACAAACACATTATTATAGTAGAACCTGAGCGTGCAATTTGTTATGAATAGAGAGTGCACATTCAGGGAATTTTTATTTTGTTCAATTTGTATTGAACAAAATAAAAATCCTACTGGTAAGCCACACTTTTTGTAACCACAAGGACAATAAACAGATTATACAAATTATACTATATCTCCTCATTAGATTTCTAAGTCTTTTCACAATCATTACAAAAACACGCATCAGACTTAGTTGGACGACCGCGTGCTACATTGAGGCTAGCATACATTATACAATCGAATACGATTAATCGCAATACGACGGGAGCAGCAAAATTGTTGCGATTATCCGAAGTTGAGATTAACCAGTGACTTTCACAATGAATTCATTTATGTTCTCTCTTGGAAAAAGTTGCTATTAAGCGGCCATTGCGATTGACCGAGTTGCGATAAACCGGAATCGACTGTAATTCATATCACTGTCACGGGTCGGAGTAAGTCATACTCCGGCCTTTCACATTAGATTCATACTCGTTCAAAGAGAAAAAGATGGAAAAGAAGATTATAATATATTATCTACTATACTACATTTATTTATCCTCAACGCATGGGTGATTCGAACACCCGGATAAGTAGTTGAAGCATTGCTAATGGCACTAACAGGGGTAACGACGAGTCACTGACAGTTCGCGTATATTTCTCATTATAAGATTTAGTTGGTGATAGCGGTTGACGGGTTATGTCTTTTATCGCGTGTATTAGTGCGTGCGTAAGCGGAATTTTTTTGGGTACTGAGATTATGAGTGAAAAAGTGATTGATTGACTGACTGGATAGATATAAGACTATATAATATGAATCATAATAGTAGTGATTAGAATATAACATTGAAATAAAAAAATAATTAATATAAAAATCTAAACATACTACCCCCAAAACTTGGAAAAAACAGTAAATCAAAGTTCAATTGGAGTAGATTAAGTTAAGATGTGTCGACCTGAACTACTTTGGGTAAGGAACTTTCTTTACCGCCCAATGTGGTAAATTCTCCCAGTTCTTACCTAGCTGAGGGGGTGACCACAAGGGCTACATTAATTTGTTTATTG
>JARBEQ010211720.1:0-12396 GCA_030265355.1 Tritonia tetraquetra
TATATCGTTGGTGTCCAACTTTAAGTGTCCAATTAAGATAAAGAAAATTTGTAATTGCCGTTTCATATGCTTGAAAACTGATCAGGTAAAAATCATCACAAGACATAAGATAAAGGTTGGCAACTAGATTAATTATAATCATATAGAGAGAATTATACTGACTTACTTTAATTACTTCTTATCCAGTTCCCTTTTACCATTACAGTGTAGGGCCAGCACTATGAGGCTGGATTTCTGTGGATCAAGCCAAGCAAGTGATCAACCCACTGTGACCTTTGATTAATGATCCACCTATTTAATATTGACAAAATCATTCTTTCTTTCAATCAACACCAGCTAACCACCTACCTACTCTCTACCAGTTTGGTTTTGATCAAGGCCTCAAACAAGGCGGCCTCAATAGTATGTTCTGTGTCCTCCTGAACCACAAAACCATGATAGTCCCATCCTAAGTAGGCCACTTTCAAGGCTACATGCCGAGTGTTGTATCTGAAAGGTACAAGAAAAGGGTTTGAGATTATTGATCAATGTACTGTATCTCACAACAGTCTCTCAATAAACCTAGAATATTTATAATCTTAATAGACTACATTGAAATGTAAACAATAAGCGATTTGCGCTCATATATAAATAGCATTGGATGGACTCATATAACTAAATAACTAATCCTTTTGGAATTTTCCTATTCTTGAGTTTGTCAAAGATTTTTTATTTTAAAAAATCAATGGATAAAAGAAATATTCAAAAATCCAAACAAAATAAGAGCAAAGCATAGAGGTGTACAACTAACTTACTTATTGAAGTCAAACTGTCGCTGTGTTTTACTCTTCTTGTTAGTCTCTTTTCCTCCTTCTTTCTTCAATATCACATTCCGCAACTGAGTAACATGGGACTCCAGTTGGTGGACTCGATTGATCAAATCCTAAAAAAAAGAAGATATCAAAATAACAAATTATAGTGTATACAAGCGGGAGAAAAACGTGAATTGCATGATATAAAATATTCAATATTCTGTTAAAAGATACTTAAAATTCACCTATCCATATCAACTAAACAGTGCAGCAATCAATAACATGACCCAGGGCAGCATTCATGTGTCTAAAATCATCATCATGGATGCATGTTTTAAAATAAACAGTTTCTAATTGAGAGCACAACACCACCGAAATTATAATACATTTCCTGATGTAACAACTCCTCAAACCAAAATTATTTTGTAGCTATGAGTAATTTATCAATTCTTAAAAAAACAAAGATTGATTGTGAAGCGTGACATACACATAAAAATAGCGCAAGTTCTTTTGAAATCAATTTAAAGAGAGATAAAGGATTAATTTCGGATCATTTCTTAAAACTCACACAATATATAGATAAAACAATACTTTAAATATATTATGTCTATGTGTGACAAACATGCTTCATAATTTATCTTTCAGCTCAATTACATGCTTGGGATGGATAATTCATGCATGCACATAAAAATAGTATGTGGATCATCGACTTAATCATATGAACAAAACAGTGTTTTACAAAAGGAATTTTTTTCAATAATCAATAATTAATCTATATCTTGTTGGTGTTGCTGTGAGTAATCTTAAAATATATGTCAAGTATATAAATATGACTTCACAATGAATTATAATTATAAACATACTCTTCGATCTGGATGCAGAAGAACATCTATATGTATATTTTTTTACTTAGCTAATCTGCTCTGCAACTGCTCATTGTAGATTTTTGAAAAATGTATAATACTACAAATAACCAAAATAAAAATAGGTTATATTTCTCCACAAATATTCTCAGAGCATCTTTTCATTTCATTTTAAAAGGTGATTGAAACCTACCACAAAATAAACACTATAATAAAGAAATAAAACAAAGCATTTCCATTCCAACACCAATGATAACAATGAAATCAATAACAATGACAAAGTAAAGTGAAAACAACAACTCACAAATCAACCCGTCCACCAGCACCAAATAAACAATACCAAACATGCCATGCATAAAATGTTTTCCCATGCACAGGGAGATCAAGACAGAGTTGAATCATATCTAAAAGGATGTGAGTGCTAACAACAGCTTAAGCCAGCCACCAAAAAAACCAGGTGAGAAACATAAAAACAAGGGATAGGTGCTTAGGAATTGTGTCAACAAGCAACCAACGCTGGGGTGATATTAGTTTCTTAAAACAAATGCAACAAAATGTTGGTGGAAAAGGAGTTTGGAACCATGCAGAATCCAATATCCCCAAAGACGGAATGTACCTTATCCATTTCTTGCTCTATCTCACTGTCACTAACACTGCAATCTCCATTGGTATTCTTTTTCGTAGAGAGTGACGGGCTGCCACTTTCTCTGTTTTCTTCTTTGATTTGATTGGTTGATTCACATTGAAAAGGCTCAGAGGTGGAGCCAAGAAAATGGTTGTCCAGTCTCCTACAAATAGCCTTTCTGGCTCTTTCGGACGTAGATAACAATGGTGGTGAAAAAGCATTGAATGACTGTACTGATGGTGATGGTTGAATTGGAGAAATGAGAGAGGAAGATGAAGGCAATAAAATGGAGTTAAAGGCACTCTGAGGTGATTTTGATAGACTAGCTGGAATGTTATAGATGCCGCTACTACTGATCTGTTTGTGATCTTTTTTATGTGCTGTTGAAGATTCCTCTCCATTTGTCAAAGATGAATCACGGACTCCATTTAACAAGTGGACAGAATGAAGACTAGAAAATGAAGGCTTGGTTGATAAAGACATTGATAAATCATGAGGCACGTTCTCCTCTGCTTCTTCCTTCACCCGAGGTTTTGTCAAATCCATAGCGTCACTAGATTCTATATGCGAGTTCGGAAGGTGATGGCCGTTGTGAACTTGGGGTGAGATACAAGGTGGGGGAGGCAGGACTCCCAGCCTAGGGATGAGTGTGGATGGCAAGAAGGCATTCATAATCTCGGGAACAACCATGTTAGCAGAACCCATCTCTCTCTTCAGACCAGCTAAACCCAGGGGAGAAATAGGCTTCCCAAAGTTCTTCCCCGACTTGTTTTCACTGTTGATTGCTGCAGCATTTCTTGCCATGGTCAGTAGATAGGACTCAGGGAATACCGGAATGTTTAAAGGATAGGACATTGATGGGAATGTGGTAGGGGTCTGGTGATTTAGACCTGGAGAACCTGCCAGAAAGGCATGGTCACTGGAACTGGACGTGGCTAAAAGAGAGATTGAATCAGACAGGGGTGAGGACCGCAGAGAATTACTGTCCTCACCGTCGCTGCTTTTGACGTCATAGTCTGAAATCATACTCGTCAGATCACTCGGTGTATTATCTGCCAGATAACAGTTGTGACTGCCAAGAATCTCCACAAACCAACTGTCCACAAATCCTAACCTCATGGTCAGCTTCACCCGAAAGCTACACTTATGGCCCCGCACTTTAATCTTGTCACAGCCTATTTTTTAAAAAATATAAGAGAAGAAAAAACAAAATGCTTAGCAAATATAATGAAAACGAAAAGAAACATTGTAAAAATATAATTTCATTACTAAGAAAAGACCATTGTTAATGATATCATTTTTAAAAATTAGTGAAAGTGAAAGCATTCATTTTAATAAATTCTATAATACAAGAAACATAACTGCATTGGCATAACATTTCAAAAATATATTCACAAACCATAAACAAGTCTTTTTTTAAACATTCAGAAGCTGTACTCTATTACTCCTTATTGAGTATCTTTTGCTCTTAAAAATACTGCCCACAGGTATAAATCAAATTATAAAAATAAACTACATTTTAACAAAAGACGAATTATGAGAAATGCTCACCAGAAATGCATGATCCATATCCTCCACATGCACGTTTGCATCCACCAGTGCCACTGCAATACAAAGTCTCTCTGGCAACCACAATCTGTCGCACATTACGAGCCCGTCCAGCACGAACGCTTCCATTGTCCAAAACCATCTTGCCAAATTCTGTCAGAGTGAATCTGTCATCCAGAAAGTTGACGCCTTTGTGGACGTCCACGTATATTTTGTGGACTTCTCTCCCTTTTCGAAGCATGCTGGCTTGGCGATAGATTTCAAAACCATACAGGTATTTTCGAAGGTCCCCACAGTTGATCTTTTCACCTTTAAACTTTTTTACCAAGGCGGCAGTAGCTGCATTTCCATTTTCATTGGTATTAATAGTATCCCCGTTGATAGGGCTGGAGCTAATAGGTGACGGGGTATTGCCACTCATCAACACTGGACCTTCTCTTATAATCATTGCATTGGCCATTTTGGTGATAAATTCTTATCCTAAAACTATTCCTTCAATTCTCCACTTATCAATTAAGTTCTGAGATGTATAATACTTGAAGCACTTAATATCAGATTGTTATTTTTTCAACACGAAATATTCATATAAATAAACATAAAAGAAATGCGAGACAGGGAATGACTAGATTTTACGGAAAAGCTAATAGATCAACATATTAAAGGAGCAAAAGCTCATGAAAGAACTGGAATGAATAGAATATAACTGGAGAAATATTGGAATGAATCTGTAAAACAACTGACTAGACTGGTCATTAATTTAACAAGTACAGACTTGAATAAGACAACATTAATATAATAAAGTAGTCTCCTACTGGTAGAACCTCCTGGTCTTAACAGCAATAATATTATCATAAAGTTTGCAATGTCTTTCAATCAACAAAATAACAGCAGGTGTCATGAACAGAGGCGATGACTTTTTAAAATCCTGTAAGTTCACCATGAAAACAACCATCAATTTGAAGAGTTCACATCACATCACTTGTTTACACAATTGAGAAAAATTCAAATGTCACCACATCATTATCCAACTGATGCAAACACAATATCACTGTAATTTAGACGGTTTCTGTTGTTTGAAAATATTCTCAACTGTTCGTTGACAGCCACAGCAGGGCCTGCACTCCAACTCCATTTCCTCAAATGAACCTTGGCAAAGACATACACGGAAATTATAATCATAAGTATAAAAGAACAAAATATATAATGCAAAATAAAAAGACAAAAATGATACTCTTAAATTTACAGTTGCCTGAATCAAACTTGGATATATTTCCCCCAAGATGACAGGCTTTATCAAACCAGTTCATGTATTGTAACATACTCCTCATTATCCCCCGCTGAGTCCGTCTAGAATGAATTCAATATATGAATGCTCCTTCTCAAGTGGACGCTTAATGATATCCTTTTGTCAGCAGTCGACTAGCATTAGTATAAAAAACAAATAGCTTGATCCCGACAAAAGTAGCTTAACTTATACAAGTTATAATCAAATGTGTATAGTTTACTGTAAGCCATAAGAGGGAGAAAGAAGTTGAGGAGAAAGTTCACAAGATTCAGCCACAATGAGAATGTAACAACAAAAACACAATAAGGTGATATATAGCAGATTAGAAGAAAAAAATCTAAAGCATATTTATTAACATTAAAAAAAAACAAAAAAAAAACAGAAAAACATTCAACATGTATCATCAAGAGGAAATCTTGAAAATAATGAAGAAACGCAAAATTTAGGAAAATACTTCAATTGACTAAAAAGACTGCCAGTTCATCAATCCAAGGGAAACAAAATGACACACCTCTGTACACTAGCTATAATATCAACCATCCACACCATATGTTACAAACAAACAGTATGAAAACCCAGAGATTATAATATGATATTATTATGATATATCAATCTAAAAAATGTTACTCGTGAAATTGTGTGCTTATAATCGGAGAGAGACAACAAAAGAGTGGGAAAAATAAGTGTTTTTAAAATAAGGTATGTGTACATGAAAATGGAGGATCGAAGGGAAAAAAAACAAATAGATGCAATCTTACATCATACAGTGGAAGAGTCAAGATAAACTGGGACGAACATGGTGAAGGAGCAAAATAATAAAAGAGACAAAGATAAAAAGAAAATGACAACATTAGAAAACAATGACAGCAAGAGAGGGAGAGAGAGCGTGGAGACAGAGTGGAAGAGATTGTTTGTTTGTTAGGAGAGAAGCACATCGACACAATTCTGGTCATATCATGTTGGGAAATAGCAAGACGATAGTTTAAGCTGACAGAAAGAGAAACAGGAGACCCTACCAGAAGCCCCCTCCAACCACCTGCGAGTGGACAAGAGGACAAGAGAAAGGATAGAGAACAAGAGAGAGAGAGAGAAGAGAGAGTGGGAGAGGAGAAGGAGAAAGAGAGAGAGAGAGTGAAAAAAATAGAGAGATCAAACACAGAAACACTTACAAAGAAGCACCCTGCTTCAGTAAAAACCTGTCACTAGTTCTCTCTTAAAATAAGTTAAAAGACAGGTGAACAGTGCTGAGATAACAGACCAAAGTTAGGGTGGCATCTAATCACAAGCTAGTGTATTCATCACAGGTGCTTATCTCTACCCAATCATACCAATCGTGCTCTCCCTTATCCGTCATGAGACCATGGCACGGCTACCATTGTTCTTTTTTAATACATTTTTTACTCTTACATTACTTTTCATAAGGGTGATCTCATGACATAGAAGAATTAAATATAAGAGTAAGATAAGCCACAAAACACAACTTCAGTAATTTTTTCCTTACTTCTATCACTGATTAAGGCAAACCAAAATGATTGTTTAATAAAAATTATTTCATAAATAAGCTCCAACGTGATCTAAATGTAGTTGACACCTTTCAGGTAATTTACTTCTAATTCAGTTTTTGAGGGTTATCACAATAGACCCTATTTCTTAGGATGCTCTCAAGAATATAAATTATATCAATGTTCTTTGCAAGAATTTGAAATTTTGCCACAAGGGGATTAAGCACTCATTTCAAAATTTTTTGAATGTAATATTCAGTAGGTATTTCTCTGATCAGTCAGTAGGTATTTCTCTAATCAGGTATATAACTAGACTTTTAATAATTTCTGTAACCTCAGACAAACAGGTTATCAGCCCAGCCCAATGTGTCTCTCTCTATATATATATCTTTATTGACACCATGAGCTTTGTTTGTTAGAAGACCAGCACATCGACACAATTCTGGTCATATCGATAGTTTAAGCTAACAGAATGAGACCCTACCAGAAGCACCTTTCAACCATGATCAATACACTACACTCCTATTGATCCAAAAGAAGCCAAGAAAAAATTTACTACTGCCCTTGTGGCTACCCCTCAGCTATTGATAAAAACCTGGAAAATTTGTTTTGTTTTGTTATAATCCATATTGCAAAGCAAGGCAAGCCCACTGTGCAGATTTAGTTATGAATTTTCAGATATTCATATTAGACTAACTTTTTTCAAAGATTATGTTATGATTTATTCAATTTAAAAAAATCAAAGCAAATGAAGAGAAAGTGAGGGACAAGACGAAAACCATATTAACAAAGTTGATATGCCATATCAACCCTGTTTAAACAATACCATAGAATGGTGCAGGCTTTTTTATGGTTTTGATCTGACACACTGAACTTTTTACTCAGGTTAATATCATATCATGGATTTTAGCAAATTCAGCCAAAATGTATCCTAGTCTCAGTGGGTGTAAATATTTATGTTAAAAAAAGAGAGGGCACGGAAGTGAATTATTCACACAAAAGCAAGGAAGAAAAAGAACATACTTTCATGTATATGTCCACTTCTAACTATTTTTTTTAAAAGTCTTCACTGTTAATACAGTATTAAACTTTGAAATCGGAAAATATCATATCTCAAAAAAATGAAAATGTGACTCTGCCCTTTTTCCCCCCTGTGCTCTTCAAATGCATTCACTTTGACACTTCTCACCCCCACTTCTTGCAAGCAGATAAGCAGTTGAAAAGGACAAAATGACAAGACTTCTTAATATCAAACAAATGAACAAACTTTCGTTGTTGACGTGTGCAGCACGGAACACCAATATAGATAACAGTTCTTGTACAGACTGCAATTTGCTCTTTACTTTAATGATTTATACATATTAATTACATCAGCACCACAAGACTGAAATAAAAGAAAAAGGAACAGTGCACTTTATATGAAAAATGATATGGAACAGGATATAATGAAAACAAGAAAAACAGACATTTTCTATCTCCAAAATATGTCTGATACGAAGTTTCAGAAAAAAACAGACCTTGATTACCAAAACTCTAATAGTCTGAGAAGGCAATCATCGAAAGTCACTCAACAATTGGGCCTTTTGACTTTATTATCAAAACACAGATTTGCAACATTTTTCTCCAAAGAAAGCTTTTGTTAGTGACAGCTTTCTCTCAATATTCAACCGTCACCAATCAGCCATGTCAATATTTTTTTTAAAAACATAGCATCTATTCAAACAAACTCTCCAAATTCCTTCAACCCATAGTGCTTTGATCTGCTCTCATCTGCTATGAACATGAAAGACTATTATAAAAAGTAAAGCAAAACTGCCCCCACCATCATCAATTAAAAGTGCTCTGTTACTGTGTACGATTATATCCTAAACTTTACAAGTTAATCATACATTAACAATCCCAGGAAATTGCCCCATGTTTGATTATCATTAGTAGAGAGCATACACACACACTTGTTAGTATCCTTCCTTCAATGGGCACTCCTTACTTTGTGCAGTCCCTCATTCAGTGTCACTGACCTGAATCCTCAAAATCAAAGGTATCAACATGCATGATCAAAACATAAGGAGTACCCACACAGACAAATTGATTGCACCTGCCAGAGACCACACAAATTAAGTAGAGCAATTTTTTCAGATCAAAACATCTACGAGTCACTCTACCCCTTACCGACCAATACCTCATACCGACCGGGCCATGAAAATGACACACATTTACATCGTTTCCAAGAAATCTGCGTCATTAGGGTCACTGAAACTTTGCATGCGCAATCGCTATTATTTTATCTTCCTGTTGATGACTTTACAGCCGTGAGACGCGCAATTTTGTTCAAGAAATAAATTGTTTTGGCAGTCAGGTGAGTGTGTCCTGATTTCCTCACTTGCACGGATGTGGCATCACTTCATAAATAATATTTGTAATATTTGTAATTTTTCTAATGTCATAAACTGTTTTAAATAGGAGTATGGAAGTTCATGGCAGTATAAAAACTTAAGTTCTTCTCTCTTAGGGTCCATGTGTTGGTTTTAACAGGGAGGTCGGTATGGGGTAGACAGGTACCCCATACCCACCGGGTTAAAAAGCCTTCTACTGACCACTTACAAATTTATCTAAAATTACATTTTTCATTCTTTTAAGTCCATCCCTTGTTCTTTCAAGCACAAGCTCTTTTTCTATCTATCTCTACCTTGGGTCTAAATGACCAGAAGCCAGAGGTAGGATATATTATGTTCTTTACAGTATTTGACTCAAATGACTTGGCCATTAATAATCTATTTTATTTATTTTACTAAAATTGTTTAAGTTTCAATATTCAGACTTCATTTTGAGACCAATTGCGCTCAACATCACATAATATGGTTTCCACATGAAGTGATCGGTATGGGGTATAGAGGTGGTCGGTATGACGTATATACTTGGAACCGACCGGTCGGTAAGGGGTATGACCATGACTCTATCAAACAAACTCTTTTTTGGCAAAAAAAATGATAGAGACATACAATTTGGCACACTACCCTCTACCGACCACTTTGATAAAACTGAATCATGACAAAATTTTGCGACAACGTTCCTATTTTCGGTATTTATATAGACTTCTGGGACAAGCCGTAAGCGGTGGGTAAGGGGTAGAGTGAAAAAATATGAGAAACAAGTATATCTAATCTATAGTCTACCTATTAAATTTAAAATGCAATAAAATGATGAGAGCGGTATCTAGATATCTAGACTATAGTCTATAGTAAGGCACAGGACCCTTCCTTTTCTGGGTTTGATAGCAATATTTTTGAAGATGATCTGTATCTAATGTTTTATCATCTATAGATAGCTATCTAGGTAAAAGAAAACATGATTCAATACAAGCTCTGACCAGTTTGAGTCAAATCAACCCTCTATTCTAGAGTCTTTTGTTATATAGGTCTAGATATCTATAGACTCTACTCTAGAGAGACAGTCTAGCAGTCAAGAAGAGGCCCACCTTTTAGGTCTAGACGTCAAGATAAGTCTCATATACATTAGATGATACTGTGAACTCGCAAATAACTTCTTAAAACTTCTAACAATTTGAAAAGTATACATTATGTAGACTATCACTATCACCGAAAGAGAAAAATATTAAAAGGAGCAGTTAATGAGTGGTTACACTTCACAACGAAGCTTGACAAAAGCATGCATCTACGACAAAACTCTATGATATCCGAGGTGTAAAAAAGTGAATCGCCACGTATTACAGACTGAAAGCTCACCTCTTTTGACATGTGCTCATATATATCGGGTGTTGAAGGTGTCGCAGCTGGTATACGATCGAAATTTCCGGGTAAAGCCATTGTAATTTTTGTGGTGTCTCTATTGCGTGCGGATTGCTCACTCGGCGATATCTCTGGGTTTGATTAGATCGAACATTTCAACTCGGTAACAATGGGTATCGTAAACAAGAAAGGCGAAAGACTATTTTCACGGTGTCTAGGTTCACGATGAACTAACATTTCCTGGCAAAACTGCACAGCAAATAGAAAAAAAATCAAAATAAGTCTATAAAAAAAAACATTCATAAGTAGTTATCTAACAACTAAACCATGTTATTTAGGCAAAACCTTTAACTTTTACCATTCCATGACAAATATCCGCGTTCTATACGAACCAAAACCAACGATAGGATCTATCTAAAACTACTGACTGCAACAAAATAAACTAAATTCGAATTCCTTGATATCATTGAACTGCTTTGCATTCTAATTGATTTAACTTTCATCACAATCTCCTTTATAATTACCGCATGTTATCTTGCAGGCACGGGAAAAACGTACTTTGAACTTTGTGAGTTGGAATAGCTTGACCTAACATGAGGCCAGCGATACAATACCATAGTTGAACTGGCATCGATACTACTCGATCCGATGGTGAGTAAAATTGAACCATGGGTGGATCGGGCTGGTCGCACACCCGTCACCCTGTTCAACGTGTTGCACGCAGCAGCAGACGACGAATCTTGTTCGCCTCACCAGCAGTCTAGTCGAGTTAGTAGAGTTCGAGTTTTTCGTGGGCGCGTCCAAACTGGCGGCACAAGGGCATCTCCTTGAAGTCTTTACTGCTCTTATTGCTACACATTGTAATAATCCTAATCAAGCCGACCTCCCCCCCCCCCCCCCACTCTTATTATTATTATTATTATTATTATTATTATTATTATTATTATTATTATTATCATCATCATCATCAACAACACGACGATCACAATTAGACAATTTCAAAACAACTCAAGATATAATGTACAAATGGCCGTTTCATTAATGTGTTAATGTTTATTCTTTCATCATTCATTGCCTTTCAACAATTAGCTATGATGTAGAATAGGTGTCCATCCATTAATCTTTTTGGATATATATCTGTTTATTCATCGTGGGAAAAATGTGAATTTATAATTTACCTATCTGACTATCTATCTATATGGAAAATATTATTATCATACATTTTTGTTCTTCAATCACGCCTTTTTCTTCACCATTTCCTGGTTTACTTTTCGTTGTCAGGTTTACCTTAATGAATAAACTTCCTACACTCATCTCTATTGCGACTTCTTCTCTTTGCACCAACTAAAGTAATTAATCTTCTCTTTACAATAGAGATGACCTCTGTCCACGTCTTCCCATGGCCACCTCGTGGTTTAGCTCCTATCGCTTTGCACTTACCGTAATAAAAATATTACCATTTTAAAGGATTCTCTGCTCTTTCATTGTATTCCCATCCTACTATCAAGTCTAAGTAATCACGACTCACTTTCCATAATACTAGGCCTATATGACATATGATAATGTTGGGCAACGCCCTTCATAAAAAAATAACTATTCTAACTTTTAGTTGCACTCACGCCTATATCATTGTTTTCATTAGTATTGTGGTCATACAATAAATGCTCCAATGTGTCCAACAAGATTTTAAAATAATACATTTTGGTTTACTAATCATTAGCATTTGTTCGTACAAAAAGTACACCCTCATTTCTCCAAATGTGTCTCTGTTCTACCCGGTTTACTTGTCATAATATCGTCAGTGTCATTCTACAAGTAACTAAGTCAAAATTTCTTTTTTTGAGCAAATTTTGTTTTTGTTTTTTAAAACTGTTTTACGTAACCTTTGCCGTACGTCGCCTTTTACTACCTTCCCCGTACGTTGAGGGGTATGTCACGACCCCAGTTTTTACATAGCGCTTTTTCATCTCTCCTTCCCCGTACGTCGTGGGGTCTGATACTACCCCACATTTTGCTATATAAAACATGGGGTCGTG
>JARBEQ010211831.1:0-21786 GCA_030265355.1 Tritonia tetraquetra
TCTCTCTCTCTCTCTCTCTCTCTCTCTCTCTCTCTCTCTCTCTCTCTCTCTCTCTCTCTCTCTTGTGATTAATCTTTTAAATGTTACAATCTATTTAAAAAATTGTTTTCAGAAGGTGTATACAAGTGAGAGTCATGGTAGGTTTGGCACTACTCAAAGGGGTCACGTACTGGAAACGTTTGGGAAACCCTGACCTGTCACTGTGGTGGTAGTGCCCGTCACTTGTACGGGAAGGTGAAAATGATGCAACAGACACAACGTCAAGAACGAGCAGCTCTAGGGTGTCACGAACTTGCTCTGCCAAGACCTTCTGTCTGCCCTCTGGCTCTGCGCGTTTGTGGTACGGCACGTACGAAATGTGTTAAATTTTCCTCACCCCGCCCCCGTTACATAGGGTAAACATGTTTATACATTCCATGCCAAGACGTATCCACTTATCATTCAAGCAAGGTTTAAAAAAATGTTAAAGTTCCAGAAAAACAAGAGAAAAATAGCCAAAGAAGAAACAAAGACAGTGCGTGGGAATCGAACCCTTACCGCGGCGTTCGACAACACCGCCTTGCCAGCAGACAGATGTCACGCTCTAACCAACTAATTATTGTAGGTTTAGTAGTGTTATGATAATATAAGAATAACAACACACAGACTTTTTATACGTGGGGTGTCGTAGCGTAGCGCTAACGCTTTCGCCTAGTGCGCGAAAGGTCCTGTGTTCGAATGCTGGCGGCGACGTGGGGATTTTTTTCTTTGGATTTTCGAGGGAGTTTTTATATCCAAGATCTAAAAACATATTGCATTTACTTTTGGTACCTAATTATTTACATGAAAGTAAATAACGTTACACACAGACAGAAAAAAGGCGGAGCAGCTCCGCTGGTTTCGTCAGAATTATAACTTCCCTATGCCTTTCTTGCACCCCCCACCCTCCCCCCTATCCCACCCCGCCCCCGCCTTTTTCCCACACCCCTCTCTCAAGCAGTTGAAGCACCCACCGCCACTGGGTTTTTATTGACATTTATATTCACATTACACAAAAACAACATATAGATTAAACAAGTTAAGACAGGATCAATTTTTGTTTTAAGATTTCATTTATTTTTGTCATATATAAAACATTAGATGGCAACAGAAAGACTGGATACCAGTCTGTACAACCGGCAGCTAGGGAAATAATAATACATAATATTGTTGTCTCACAACCAGAAAGGTCCAAATACAACCCGCTGAAAACAACTTAAATGATCACTTAAATGATCATGTGAGTGTTGTCTTATGGTTTTTGTTTTCTACGATATCAAAAGCGATTTTGAACTTGAACATTTCTGGTTGTTAGACAGCGATGCATGATGTGACACAATCAAATAACACACCAAATAAACCACTCAACGTCTTCGAAGGAGGACACTGAATGAGATGGGAGTAACAAGAGACAAGAAGAAAAGATTTGCCAAATAAATAGCACTGAAGATTCATTGACAAGACAAAGGAAAAAAGGAATTCCATAGACCTGATAAAACAATAAATATGGAGTTTTTGGCTAGTATTTTTTAGGATTTCTGGCTACACAAAATTTGCTGGAACAATCAATTACATGACATGCAATTATTATATTTTGTTCTATCTATTTGTTTACAATATTATGTTGACTCAAAAGTTTTTAATCCATCCTAACCATCTTTCAGAAGAAAAAATATACTGCGTTTAGAGCAAGCATATCAAAGGAATTATTTATTTCATTATATTCTTTTTTTTCTAAGGCAAGGCATGGTGAAATGAATTCATATTGCCTTCTTCTGTTTCTTCGATTTTTATCTGGTTGCTTTCACTATTTTGAATTTTTTTTAAGCTTATAAATTTATGTAAATGAGATCTTTTTTTAATCTATAATTTTTTTTCAATCTATAATTTTTAAAGTATGTGTTCTCTAAAGTAAATAATATCTCTATAGTTTGATAAAATGTGATTGATAATATATCTCTAAACGATTGTGACCATAATCTTTTTTTGTGTTGTCATGAGACATTTTAAAAGAAGTCATTTCAACATTAGGAGGGTCTCGTTATTGATCTTTATTTAAAACAAGTGAACATTAAGGATGGTTTTTATTTTATGAGAATTTCTTTCAGTCATTAGTCATTGATAAACAATAATTTTCAAATCTTCTTTTTCTTAACAAATCTATTACTTAAATTAGCCGTAGAAGTGAAAAGAAAATTGAGAATAAGATAGCCATGACATACAGCAGTCAAAACGTGTTGGATTTCATTAAATATTAAGTAAACTACTGATGCTGGGACAAAAAGAGTATATGATATTATATTATATATTAAATAGGTAGATGTAATCTCAATAAAAATAGAGTATATTATAAACGCATCAAAAGACAAGATTTTTAACAATTTGTTGGAATGAAAGATTCTTCTCAAGACCGCCAAACACTTCTTTAACCAACATTGTTCTACACCTCTATCCAAACATTCTTCATTACATAAATATCATATTTCCTTGCATAGCATGCACCAAATTTAAATTGCACTGTTGTACATACAAGAATAGAAAATTAACTCTTATCGGCAATCAACTACTAGTCAATTTCTTATACTTGTAGCTCAACCTTTCGCTCTTGCTAGACTGACATACTTAATTTTTCAAAAGTCAGCAGTACATAAAATATAAAAAAAGATAAATATGTTCGAGGCAGGCTTTGTCCTGAGGTTCTAAATACAACAAACCAGATAGCCTCATCCTGTTAATTAATACACTTTATTTATTTATTCATCATTTCCTGGTTCAGGTTTATCAATAATGAATAAACTTCCTCCACTTCTCTCTATTTCGACTTCTTTTCTTTGCATCAACTCAAGTTATTTCTCTTTTCTTTACAAAATCAGTTCTATACTCCATTCCAAATTCCACTCAATCAAGAACAATAATTTTTCCAATGGGAAGACATACACTTACACATTCTCGTAAATTGGTGAACTATGGTACCAAACAAAATTCGTACAAACAGTATTTTCGTTGCATTGAAATTGAATATTACTAGCTCCATATGCCATTCAAATACAACTGGTTCAAATACAATAACTCATCCATCATAATAGACATCACAAAAACAAAAAGGCATATCCATCAGTATTTTCAATTGAAGGCAATTCAGATATTTGTAATATTTCATCCTATGTACATAATTTAAAAAATAACTAAAGTATAAATTATATTTACAAATCTCATTGTTGTATTCTTAAAAAAAACAACACATACATCCATCTCAGCACACAGTCTATATATTTACATTTAGAATTTTTTTTAAATTCTCATTCATACGTTCGCAGTTATTCCTTCACATCCATAATAGTTTCAAGTCATTCGATTACTACTTAAACCTTGCATTAAGAAAACAATCCCCTCATAAAACTAACTACAATCAAGGTCTTTCCCCGAATACTCCTGTTAATTACCAAACAATTTATCCCTGTGTAGGTGACTAAATAAATTCCTACCACAGACTTTGGTGCGTCAAAATAGATGTTTCATTCAACAGCAAAAATCAATAAAACATTGATATCGATTCCACTGAGATAAGATTTCTGTTTTTAATTTATCTTTCTCTTTCTTTATCAATAACCTTTTAGTACGTTTCGGTGTAAGGTTTTAATTCAGCTGTAATAAATAGTAAGGCCTGATGAATCAATATTTGTAAATCCGAGACAAAATAATGATTTTGCAAACTGTGGGAATTGCAAAATAAATTTTGAAAGATGTCATTGATGTCTGGATATTCATTTATTAGTATTTGGCATTTCTCGTAGATAATAAATTGAACTAAGCTCACATTTCATCTACTGAGTAAATAATCTTTGGTTTCATTATTCTTAAAATAAACAGGAATGACTTTCATATTATTTCTTATTAAAATCTTGTGATATGTAAAAATTCACAACCTGAAAAATTGTTACAATATCACTTCTGTACGTAAGGAAGATTCATGAACCTTTAGTGATTGTCGATATTCATCTTTGGTTTGTAAATCTGATCTTTAGATAAAACCATATATATTGTGTCATATTTTATTAATAGAAGACCCTGAGTTCATGATAATTGTTTGAAACTTTTATAATGATATAAGTTTGTATAATATATCACTTTATCTCTTTGAATATATTGATATAAGTCTGATATTTCAACTTTGAGAGTCTGATAGTGATTGCAAGAACAATGCGATTAAAACCATTTAAAATCCAAAAATACTAATTTCTTTCAACACATTGTTTCAAATCTGGAATGTTTTATACCTTCATTTTATGATTTTGATTCAGATTTACTGAGCACATGGCGATGAAGGTGCGACATTATCATTCTTTGATATCAATTTAAGACATGTCCACATTATATAAAAAAGAGGTATGCCTCGTTAAATGAGGCTGCAAGACACATTTGATATAATTTGGACACAGTTTAAATATGGGGTCATGATAAATGCATACTTCAGGCACTATGCCTTCACTGGTAAAGGAGATTTTTTAAACTCTTTTTCTTTAAACAAACCACTTCAAGTTGTTAATCTCCATATTGGTTCTTCTGTCGACAGAAGAGCATCAACTATTTTGACTAGAAGAAATTTTCCACGCAAGGGCAGATCACTGATTTCAAACACCTGACGATAAATGTTTGTCTCCTTGTAACAATGCAGTGAAACCTGTTGGCTTTTCTTCCGTTGAAGATGGGAAATTATTTGCTCCGTTTGGAAGCATTTTAGAAGAGGCAAGAGCATGTTCTTCTGAAGGCTCAATAGAAATAGTTGTCACTGGTCCCTTATAGATGTTTGCTGTATTCTTTAGTTGTAAGTAAGTGTGCCTGTCCAACCCTTGTTGTGCAGCTTCATACCGTTCACGCTCAAAAGCATTAAGAGAATTAATGTATCGATCTCTGTCCTCTGATTTGGCAGGTCCCCAGTTGGCAGCTGGTTGCATCAATTTACGAATTCTCTGTGAGAAGGAACAAACAGACAATTAATAACAACTGGACTTCCTTGATCTATTGCATTAGATGTACTGCACTTTTCATAAAAAAACAATCAGCCTACTAAAATATTTTAGCACCAATACATAAATGACATTTCATCAAACAAAACTTTTAGACATCAAACGCTATCAGCAATAATCTATACAGTGATTTCATTTTAGCCCAATCACATGACAGAATATATCTTTTGAAAAATATAATATATTTTGGGTAATTTCATAATTTCTTTTACATTGAGAGATTTTCTTAGGGGTTTTTGATTTCATTATTCCATTAATATTGAGAAATTTTTGTTGAGCATCAATTACCTGGAAAAGGGTTCCTTTAGCTCCGGCAAGACCAATGATGGCAAGAATAGGCAGAGGAGCAATGGAACACAAGGCAAGCATCCATCCGAAGACAATGGCCCAATCAGGGTAGTTATAATCAGTTCCATAGGTCACTGGTTTCATTGTCGCCATACTAAATATCCACAGGAACTGAAAAAATAGAAATGATGGTGGAAATGTAAATAATGTCATTACTTTTGTGTCTCCTGATAATTAAACAGAGTTTATACCACGGTGATATCAAATGTGTTAACATTCTTGATCCAAGAATTGTGGGAAATGTCAAAACAACATCTTACTTTTGCTGGTTTTAGGTCACATAAATGTAAAACCTAGAAAATCAGTGAACCTAACAAAATAACATTTTCAGGTTAGATATTTAACTTTACAAGATTCCACTTGCTTCGATGATGGCCACAATGGTTTTTATTGTTAATTATGTATAGTTTTAAGATTCTATAAATTGTGAAAAGAAGAGATAATGATTATATTGGGAAAAGAGGTCGACCAAAATGGCAATGGATGGATAACATAAGACTGAATCTAGAGTTTATTGATGTAGATGAGGAGGACGCAATGAATCCACCAATTTTTGCATTCTCTGTGGCGACCCTGCATCATACAGGTAAAGCTTAAAGAGATCCAATTGCTGTCCATTGCAATGAGAAACCGTTTTACATTTTATCTCAACAGGATTTGCCAGCAAACATCTTTACAATTGTGATGCTAAAAGATGCACACATACATAAATAAATGGGAGGGATAAAGCAAGCTGCAACTCACCAAGATGACACAGGGTGTCACATATTTCCACATGAAAGCCCAGTAACGATGAGGCTTTTGTCCAATCATCAACTCAATGTCTCTCATGAATCGGTCAACTCCATATGACCAGGAGATGAGAACACATTCAGTAAATGAGAGAAGCATAAGGGAGAAGCATGAAGAATACCAATCCATGACCGTCAATACATAGATTCCACCCTGTCAGCAATAGAAAATCATTGGGTTACTTCAAGAAACACATTAGGAAATATTAACTGATCATTACTAAAGCTAACAATGAACAAATATCAAGTTTGAAACCCTTTCGAAAAAATGTACATAAACTACAACCATTTTACCTCAAATTCAAATACATATTTCTTATGGTGACTGGGCCCAATATATTGTTCCAATATTTAAAAGTGGCCCCCCAATAAAAATGTTGTACACCCCTGATTTACACCATTAGTTTATGATTTGAACCCATTTTCAGAATATCTAGTTTTCACCGACATGCATGAAATGTAAAAAAAACAAAGAGAGCAAACATTTAAAATCAATACAACAAAGAAATTCAAGTTACCTGGAAAATGATAGGGATACCAAGAACAAATTCAATCAAGCACATGATCAAAGTGAAGAGCACTTTCTTTTTGCGTAGTGTGTTGGGGAATTCATCAATGAAAGCACTGGTCATGGTTTCAAACATACCAAACTAAATAGGGAAGAAAGTACAAAATTTCCAATCACATGACAGCATAAAAGTATATTTATACAGCACAATTCATTTCGCTATATCACTATTTCACTATAATGTCAAGTCAATGATAATATAACAAAAAATCCAGACCATTAATTCCTTTCGCTATAACGCTAGTTTCGTAATGCGTGTACATTAGGAGATGGAATATCAAGAAGAATGGCAAACTTTATTTCAAATATTGTGACACAAATAAATAAACCGAAGCTTATCGTAAGAGTTAACAGAAAATTTTGTACATTGGTCTTTTATATCTCTATATTTCTACATTCCACTTATGATTTTGTTTCAAGCGTGCAATTCTTTGAACTGCTAAACTAATGTCTTAATAATGTTTTTTCTAAAAAAAGGGAATTTTAATTACAAATGTGACGTCACTTATATCTACATTCTTGAACTGCTTACCTGGCTGTCCAGACCGATGGTGAAGATCATGAGGAAAAAGAGAATGGCCCAAAGTTGTGGGAGGGGCATTTTAGCAACAGCCTGGGGGTAGACGATGAAGATGAGTCCAGGGCCTTGGGTGGCTACCTGATCCACAGGTAAACCAGTTGAGTGGGACATGAAGCCAAGAACAGAGAAAATAACTAAACCAGCAAATACACTGGTTCCACAGTTCAACAGGGGGACAATCAGAGCATCTCTGAAAGAGAGAGAGTGAGAGATAGCTTTAAATTTCATCATTAGTTTCCTTTCACACCAACCAAAATTCAGAGCAAAATAAACTACAACAAAAACCTTGTAACTGGTACAGGTGTTTTTAACAGAGCAGAAGGCAGTTCAGTTTTGAGATCAAAATCATTTTATTATGCATAGCCACAGCTAAAATACAAAATACAACAAATTAAAGTATGCTTTGGACGATTATAAATCATCAATCCTTTCTCAATAAACTGTAAATCTCCTTTATAATGACATCTTAATGCTTTAAAAAATAGAAACAGTACTTACTTTTTGACATTATTGTTGAATTTATTGTAGCTGGACATAGTAATGAGGCTTCCCCAAGCCATTCCAACTGAGTAAAAGATCTGGGTAGCAGCATCTCCCCAAACCTAGAAGGAAAAAAGAAAGCGAGCCATATGAGGAGACATCACAGGTGGGATTTTTCAAGGATACTGGCCAAATATATTTTCTTTCAAACTTTTTTACATGACAGTCATTGTTGCACATTATTAACAAATTGCCAGTGCCCCTTGTGGCTATTCCTCAGCCATAAATGCAAACTGACTTACCTATGTTTATGAAAATCAACATCAGTGTGTTTCTATTTCAAATAGTTTCTCCAAAATATTTTAGAAAATATATATGTAACGATAAACATAAGTAGATAAATCCTGGGTGTAGAAAGAGTTCTCGATACCGTAACTTAGATGCTAGATTTACTTTTTTAAAACTTTTAACTTACTATTAGATATATAAAAAGAAATAAAAATTTCTAAATAAATAATTTCACCAACCTTGAAGTCGAGAATTTTCTCGAAGTCTGGAATCAAGTAAAACTTGATGCCTTCCATAGCACCGGGAAGAGTAACACCTCGAACGAGTAGGATGGAAAGTACGACATATGGGAAAGTGGCTGTCACTTTAACAACCTGCAAAACACCAATGAAAATTGTTTGTAAAAATAATCACACATTTTTTGGCAATTACTCTTTCTTCAAATGAAGACAAAGGAGAGAGAGAGGGTAGGGGGAGGGAGTAAAGAACATGGGTGATCAAGATATAATTAAACATTAAGAGGATGAAACAGTGAGTGGAAGAGATGGAGAAATATAATGCCAGAAAGACATACCTTTCCGGAAGACTTGACACCTTTGCACAGACAGAGGAAGACAACAGTCCATGCCAGGGCCAGACAACCAAAGAGGGGCCAACGGATACCTCCCAAGTTTTCAATCCCTGAGGTCACTTCTAGAACATTGTGGCTGAAAAACAACAAGGATGAAATCGTTAATAGCATATCAATGCTTCCTTAACTCCATATCATTTTTCTTTTCTTTAATTGGAGTTGTGAAGTATTTCAGTTCCATGTCAAACATATGGCAGTCTACATGATCATTAATATTATTCATTCTGTTTGTTTGATCGAACACCTTTAATACTGCAAAGCAGTGTTGGAGCCATCCCTATGTTCGATCAGGAAAGGCACACCAGATACCTGTCATCAATGAATGAAGGCACTCTATATGGCTAAGCATGGCTGAACACAGACCGGCAATGCAATGGATCAAAAAATTTCAGACAAGCAAGTGAACTGCATCCCTTTACTGGCACCATGAGCAATACACTAAGCAGTATTAAACAAAAACAGGCCAATACACAAATTACTGTTTAGCTCTGGCGGGTATCCCATCGGCAATAATTGATAAAAACTGGGAGGATATATGCCAATCTGCGAGAAATGTTTATTCTTAATGATACAAACTACATACTATGATGATGACATAACTGTGCTTACTTCCAGAACTCTTCACTGGCAGTCACAAAACTTCCATTTGCTACTCTTGGAGCAATTGTACTCAGTGTGGTCGTGACGGCGGCGGCGGTGGTAGCAGTGACACTGTCAGAATCGGTGTTATTTGCCGTGATCTCTACCACACAATTCTCAGAGTTCCAACTCTGACCGCACACACTCCATGGTAGAGTGTGTCGCATTGACTGGAACAGGTAATAAAACGTCCAGGTAATGATGATATTGTAGTAGATACACACCAGGCCAGAGATTATAACCATACCATAGCCGATTCCTGAATGAAAAGAAAGGGAAAATATGAATAATCAATTATTGGCCTACTGTTAAATCAGAGCACAATGAAATAGAGGCTGCTGGAAGTTTAAAATTAATGAAAGAGAGGTAAGGAAACATGTATGGGACAAAGCACAGTGACATAGAACGTTTTGGGAAACAACGCCCTTCAACAGCTGACAGACTAAAAACGGGGGAAAATTTTTCCAGTTAGAAATATGTTCTGTGTTTTTTGTTTGTTAAATCAGAGGACTTTAAACATACAGACCATTTATCATATGACCAAAGAAGTCACAGACATAATATTATTTTAATAAAGGATAGAGATTAAAAAGATATATAATTAAATTGTGACAAATCCAGGAATAGCTTCAGATCTTGTGTTTAATTGTATCGCAATATTACAATACACCACAAACCATTACTACCTTGGTACTTGGTAGCTACCTTTTTAAAACTTGGAATAGCTCGTAACTTTCCCGGTTAACGGACACGGATGAAGTATGTATCGGTGCTTTTTAAATAATAATCGATTTTAAGGACCAATGAAATGTCGCGCTAATTATCTATGAGTTAGTAGGTACTCACCTTTAAAGAGGGGATTTATTCTCCACACCGTGATAGGGCTCAAGCTGGCAAACTGGCCAAGGGATATTTCCATGAAAAACAATGGCAGCCCACACAGTACGAGAAACACGGTGTAAGGCAACAGAAATGCACCTGTGGGGGGAAACAGAACTAATAAGTCGAGAGACAAAATAACATAGAGATAATTATATAGAAAACTATGAGAATCACGTAACCTTTTGTTCATAAAGAGATATAGAATACCAATGTTATTTTACTGTCATGAAATTGGCACCAATATAAGTAACACATTGTATGGAATCCATGATAATACTCACCGCCGCCACTTTTGTAACAAAGGTAGGGAAATCTCCAGATATTGCCCAGCCCAACAGCAAAGCCGATACATGACAATAGAAAATCGAGGCGGCCTGACCAGTTTTCCCTTTCCTTTAAACTTCCTTCAGATTCAAGGGATGAAAAACTAGAACTGGCCTCTGAAAGTTCTTTTTCTTTGGGAGGTTTCTGGGTGAGAGAAAGTTAATATTTCAAGTTATACTTCATAACTTTGCTGAATATAAATCTAAACTAAAAAATAAAAGTAAAAAAAGTAAACAAAGGGTTAAATTGCAACTAATACAGTCAACTTCTTGTACCACGATATCACTTGCAGTATATCGATATAAAGTAGCCACTTCTCAATTCACCAATTTGAAAAGAACACAATAATGATACATTGGCGGGAAATTGACAAGAAATGATAATATTTGTTCTTACACACATGATTTGTGTCGAGCAAAGAAAGAAAGACACGAAAGTCTCTTTGGCAAAACTACCCTTTCAAGAAAATCTTTTAAGGAATAATTTGTAACAAAAGTTGAATAATTCTCCACTCTTTTTGTCAATCGATTATTAGTAGATGGGAGAATTCCCTCAAACCAAACAACCGGCAACCGGCATTTCGTCTAAAGTTCCAGCTTATCCACACACAAAAAAATAGATTGTCCAAACAACCAATGGAAATGCCCCACCATAGTCTCGAATAGTTTGGTTCCGAATCCCGGTATTAAAATCGCCTACCTAAAATAGATCTAATGTGTCTACACCAAGACGCACCTTATTGAATTCAGACATTTTTAGACAGAGTTAAGAGTTATATCAAAGTGTGGCTTTTTCGGTTGGGGATTTGAACCCAGGTCTGAGGGTGTAACAACAAGCAAGAGATCCACGTGGATATCTTCGTCTTCACCCAGAGAGACACCGCCTTTTCTTATCGAGTCACCAGCTTCAGACTGTCCCGGTTTTTCTTTTGTTACTCACGACCGGATTACACGACATGACGAAGAAGAACTAACACACTTGGTCAAGGTTGGACAGCGGAAAATTTCTCGGATTCTCGAATGCAAGAGCAAGTTCGTACAATGCGCGCGCATCAATGCGTCCCAAACGGATCAATAATAGACCTCTCGCTTCAGGATTGGCGGAAAAATCTGAAGAGCGCGCGTGAGTCAGGAATGGTAGACGAGTACTGCGAACATCGTGATGCCACGCGCGCAGTACATTGGTCGATACCACCCGGGGGGGGGGGGGGGGGCGGGGGGGGGGAAAATGCGCCAATTTTATGGAAATTTTCAAGATAAGTGTTAGATCTAGTCTATAGTTCTAGACTAGACTACTTTGAAATTCAGATGAACAAAGGAAAATTCAAAAAAAAAGAATCATCATCGCATCGGCATGCCTGATGCCTGTAATTAACCTCTTTAGAGTTACACACAAGGAGAGTGCAATTCAGATACCGAAGACATTGAACGATAAGTGCCGTAGGATGTTAGCTAGGTAGGGGTCTATCTATAGACAGGATCATATGTTATGTCATAATTCTATCACCTGCACGCGTTTTTGTTAACTTGACGTCATTAAAGAATTTTGATGTGACGCGTTGATTATCACTGTGGCCTGGCCTCTGGCTTTATGTACCCTTTTTGGGGCACTGGCATTTAAAAAAGGCTATCGATAGCTATCTAGATAGACCTATAGATATCTATCTATATCGAGCCAAGCTACACCTAGACGTCTAGACATACAGTGAGTGGTTTTTTTTTCTTTAACCACACAGCCAAACTCCCCAAAATCCGAGTCGAAAATACATGAATTGTTGAATAGATTACAACCAATAGATAATCTGCCACACCCTCCATGATCTAACGCTGTGCCAATATCATTGTGTATTCTTTGGTTGGGTGTTATGATAGACTAGACGGTAACAGACCCACTAGATGGTCTATGCCAATATCATTGTGTATTCTTTGGTTGGGTATTATGATAGACTAGACGGTAAAAAAAACCCACTAGAGGGTCTATGCCAATATCATTATGTATTCTCTGGTTGGGTATTATGATAGACTAGACGGTAAAAAACACACTAGAGGGTCTATAGGGTATACACTGTTGTTAAGTTTGTTTCTTTTTTCTTCTTTTATCCACGCTAGACTAGAGATCTTTAAAAAACAAAGAAAACAAGAACTGAATAACAGTAATTAGTGGAAGAGAGAAAAAAAAGGAAGAAACAGAGAAAAAAGAGAGAAACAGAGGGGAAAAGGAAGAAACAGAGAAGAAAGAAAGAAAAAGAATTAAAGAAAACATAATGACATGAAAACGCGCACAATTTAGTAGTCTATACATAGGCATAGGCCTAGCACAACACTGGTTTCATCATCAACTGATATGATGACCTACTTAGATTCCCGGTATCGGAAGCGCTTTCTTTAGACAAGAAATGCCAAGTAGATGAAAACATGCTTTTTATTTCGTTTTAAAGTCATTCACTATTTATTTTTTCGCAAGACCAGAGAGCAATAATATAATCTTAGATATATATGCGTATAAATATACAAATTTGATGAAAACACAAAAAGCCGGGAGAAAACACGTGTATGTCAACAAAAGTAAACATGCGGTGAAAATAGGTTAAAGCTAGCAACAAACAGCGGGTCTTTACCTGGTTGGAGTTACTGTTGAAAAAACCCATATTTCACTTTAGAAATAAACACTTATTTATGAATTAACAATTTTTGTCCAGAAGCTTGCGTTTTTTTTTCAAGTTATCCTGACAACAATAAACTCGTTGAATACGCTAGATGAGGAAATCCCTTTCTTTTTGTAGTACTAACGGGCGAGTCCATTACCATGACATCGTAGGGGTGAGAGGCATGATCAGGGCAAGGCTTGCCGTAAAATTCCAACACGCCAAGGTGAATGTCGAAGGAGAGGCGGAAAGACGACCTTTCATTGGCCAAACTATTCGGCGAAAAGGGATTGCGTCTAAAAATAGTCATGACCGGGCTAGCTGACACAAGTAAATGACCCCGGGCCGAGACGGAGAGGGGTTATTCTTCCAGGTATGACCTTTCCATTTTGAGGGCAAAATTAACTGCCGGAAAATCAGCCCCCCAAAACCATGGGATTAAAAAAAAAAACAGCGGGGAAATCTGTGGTTTGATTATTTCTTATGATTTCATGCTTGAAAACAGGCGCGTCATTATTACATATCATTATCATTAAAATGAGAAACCCCTTTACTGTTTTATCTCTTATCTCGCACTATCTACATGACTTAGGAATATACGGTTTTCAGGGATGGACACTGACTGATTTTGGCCCAGTTGTTTGATCAGTAAATCACGCTTCATTTCACCGTGTTGAATCAATTCTACCATTGAAACAAATCAATAAATTTGAAGAAAAAAGCAAATTATGAAAAAAATATGTTTTTCTATGAAAATGGATTTTGTAGATAATGCAACTTTGTAAAAATGATTTTGATAACGCATTTTAGCATTTTAACCTAAATATGAATAAATTTACTTCCCAACAACGATAACAACCAATTTTTTTTTAATGCGGCCACTATGAAACAAGCAAAGTGACCGTCCAAAGGCTGTTTAACGCAGATAGGAAAGTTTTAGTATCGAAGCGTATCATTATCAATTGGCCTGACCGATACCGGGCTGAAAAGAGATGACCTGCATGGCCAAGGTGTTGACACCCTTTGAAGTCGGAAGTTCAAAGAAAACGGAGAGTGGGCTGAATCGTGGCGCAGCCTTGTACGCATCGACCAAACGCCGTCGCCGTGGACGACCGCCGTGCGCGATGGACACGGCGCCAAGTTTTCACACACATGGACTTATTTTTGCCGTGTAATTGCCACCGTGCTATTTTGGTTTTAGTCTCATCATGAATAGTCGCAAGGAACTAATATAGTTATCATCTATTATTATCTTTATCTAAAAAACAAAATCGATGTCATTTTTGGGGGGCAGTGGAATGTTTAAAACGGCTTCTTATTCCAAGTTCGTCGGTTAAATTAATCCATTTTGTATCCGTAGCGCATGTTACCGCCAAACAGTGGCCGGCATTTGTGAAAGCAGAGCTGGAAAAACTTTGGATCAGAAAGATGACTCAAGCAGGTTATCAATCTACTATCCATTTTTTTTATCATTAAACAAATTTGTGGAAAATTGAGAACTTGTGGTTTTGATTATTATAAATATACCATTGGTTTTGCTTTCAGGGTTGCTTAAAATGGAAGTAAAATAACAGATAACAACAACAACAAGCTCAGGCAAATAGAAAACGACATGTTCGACCTGAGTAAAGTAGTATGCCCTTAATAAGCCTTTTAGTCTCATAGGGCCGAAGCTTAACCCGGTTTCGGTAGCTTGAATCGGAAAAGTGACAATTATTTTCATTTTCTGGATAGGACGTTGATTTATCGCAGTTACTTT
Organism: Tritonia tetraquetra; assembly: GCA_030265355.1. NCBI lineage: Eukaryota > Metazoa > Mollusca > Gastropoda > Nudibranchia > Tritoniidae > Tritonia > Tritonia tetraquetra. The sequence continues at coordinate 14,980 of JARBEQ010211831.1, forward strand.
CCCAAATCGCATTTGAGGCATTGCACCCATTTCTACACATGGATCGAGTGAGGCAAACGGATTAACGTTTCTTGTCTAAGTACAGCAACGAAGTGCCTGAAACCGGACTAGAACCCAAAACCCTCGCCATCGAAGTCCGCTGTCTAGACCATTTGGCTACCTCGCCTCCCTGATTGACCAGAGGAGCAAATAAAACACAGCTACATGGGTCCCTGAAAGAAAGAGACGAACCTATATTATAATATATATATTGCCAGCAAAGTATAGAATACCGAGACAAATAAGGCAGTTTATTTCGGAGAAGTATGGGATTAGCCCACTGCGTGGGTTTTTTAAGGGGTTTTTTTGTTGTTGTTTTGTTGGGGGGTTTTTTTTTTGGGGGGGGGGGGGGGTTGTTGTTGTTTTTTTTTTTTGTTTTTTGTTTGTTTGTTTTTTGGTTTTTGTTTTTTTTTGTTTTTTTTTGGGGGGGGGGTTGCTCGTTTGTTAAGTATGGGGTTCTTTTTTCAATAGTCGCCATTGTGTAATACAAAATCCTCCATACGCCCCAAACACCCAACAGCTATTACGCAATCGGTAAACACAGCGAGGACAACAATCTCATCCTCAAACAAAAAAATAAATAATGGATGTTGACAAAAGCAAAACCTCACTGAATGGAGAAAACCTTTAAAATGATATATTATAGATCAGCTGTGTACCTACTTGGAGGCCAAGGTTGATCATAACGACGGAAAATCAACCCTGGCATCAAAACAAGTTGACAATTGCAACCTTCAAATCACATGTCACGCTGCCATTAACCTATTAGCTCACGATAAGAATACTAAAAATGTGGGTTACAGAACTGTTGTTATGTGGTTGTGTAACTGGAACATTTAGAAAGTAAAAGTAAAATAGCATTTATACAGCGCATGTCCACGAAGTGGGCTGATCACCTGCTTGGTCTATTATCTTGATCCGGAGTAAATCCGCCTCATGGAGCGGGCCCTACACTGTAATGGTAACAGGGAACTGGGTAAGAAAGAAAATATCCAAGAATGCTTCATGCTCTATGCGCTTTACAATGTATATGTTACCCCCGGCAGGCCATAACACTCCTGAATCCTTCTCAACTCCATAAGGAGTATGCAGTGCGAACTGCCTGTTAGACGCTTCAGCACTAGCATTCTGACAAGATCTTTCGCTGCCCTCGGCGGGTACTCATTTTACACCCGAGTCGAGTGAGGTAAGCATAGTTAAGTGACTTTCCCAAAGGGCACAGCGTTCGAGTGGTCACCTATCCAGACAAGATCACAGTTAATGTTGCTTGACCACGCTGACCGGTTTGGCGTGCTATCCGTTTTACCACCGGTGCCTCTATAGAATTGGGGGAGGAGATGGGGCAAAGAAAGACTCAGGGGATGGGAAGCGGATGGTTGTCTGGCAAAGGAAGACCCCGGAAAAATGGACACAATGATATAATATATCAAAGAAAGTTTTGCTGTATGAAAACAGCAGCAGAAGCAAATGGGCACATAGCAATGCGGACGACAAACAAGACTTTCGAGAGGTAGTGTGGGAGGTCAAGTACACTTGGGGTCCGTGATAAGGAAACAAAGTCGTAGAATTTCCAGTGGACCCCGCCTAAACCGCAAAATCATGCCAAGTAATCAACTTGGGGCCGTGTCTAAACTCCGGCAATGACAGCAGGAAAATGTGAAAGTGACATACAATTAGCCGTAGAGAAAAGGCGTGATTTGAGGACTCTGGGATCGAACCCACGTCCGCGGAAAGCAATAACCCCGCCATAGCTTGAGGGTCCTGTCACTCAATTTCTAAACTACCAACAAATTTGATTGCTTGGGAACAACATAATATAGTAATGGAATCATTATGCGTCCGATGTCCGTTTCTTGGCGTGAAAATGGGTGTGAAAGATGGTGTGAAAGATGGTGACATCTTGATGGTAGACGCACATTCAAATGTGGAGGAGTAGGGGATCCATGTAAGAAGATACAAATACAAGTGAGAAATGGAGGCTATAATTTTAAAATACCCGCATACTCCCAATTTTCGTCGTCCATTGAAAAGTTTGAGACATTGCCATTTTATCTAACGTAATATAAACTCTATTAAACAATTCGTATAACGAAAGAAAAGGAAACAATGCTGATTTTTTAAAAAATATAATGTCTCAACAATCACTGTTGAAACATGATAATAACAAAAAGTAACTTCTTTAGTGAAGTTATGATAACATTGTCTATACTATTATAATATGATGAGGCAAAAAAACCCAACTCAGTTTAGAATCAATAAAAAAGACAAACCCCACGAATCACACACAACAACAACAACAACAAAAACCCAAGAAACACAAATGTCAACAACGTCAATAACAACATCATTGTTAACAACTACAACATCATCATCAACAACAACAACACCAAATTCACCCTGTAAAAGAGCATTGCAGGGCGTAGCACTTTGAACACTAGCTATATTGTTGTTTATCAATTACTATCTATCCATTCATTTCATATGGGGAAATGCGTGTTTGTACTTTCCCCAAATCATGAGTCGTTGATTACAATACAGTCTCAAGGTCATTGCCTTCCCCTTGTCGCCTCGACCTCACACTTTCAAAACAAAAGTCAATGTTGTTGTGTCACTACTAAAATAAAAAGTCACTGCAGGTTTTTTTTATGTATAGCTCGCTCGTGCTACCTAATATTGGAACAGTTTGATAGCTATAAATACCTAGGAGTAATGATCAAGTCAATGGTAGTTTGAAAGAAGAAATAAATCAGAGAATTAGCAAAGCAACATAGGTGTATAGTCACCTTGGAAATTCTTTTATCTGTGAGAAAGAGCTAACAACCAAAACAAAAATGTCAATTTTTAACTCAATTTATTGCCCAACTTTGATTAAGTGAATCATGGACACTAGACAGTAGAGATAAAAGCAAACTGCAGGCAACAGAGATGGAATTCCTAAGAAGATCAATAGGCAAAACGAAGAGAGATAAAATTAGAAAGACTAGGATTAGGAAAGAAGTAAAAACTGAAAGTCTGGAAATGAAAATAGATTTTAAAAATCAATTAAGATGGTTTGGACACATAAACAGAATTCCTAGACAAATACTAGAATGTTAACAGCAAGAAAAACTACCTAGAGGGAGACCAAAGAAAATGTGGCAGGATGCAGTGTCATAAATAATAAAAAAAAAAAAGAGAGGATCTAAGCTTGTGGAGGCAAAGAGGATGTCAATAAATAGGGATCAATGGCAAAAATGTGTGTATTACGCATAAACCTTGCACCGAAAGGTACTAAAAAGGTTATTGATAATGAAAGAAGAAAGAAAGAAGCTCTACCTAATCTCATACAGATTGTATATGTCGTTCGAAACCCGAAGGCCGTGCGTAACGTAGAGACATAAAAAAATGTCATTGTAAAGTTCCACCAAAATATATCTTTAAAATTTCATAAAGCTATAATAAGACTATTATAATATTAATGACTGGTGATTTGTCATTTGATGATTTAGATGTTTATGATAGTGATCCAAACCCCACAGTGTTTGTTGACCACAGTGTTGTTGTTGTTGTTGTTGTTGTTGTTGTTGTTGTTGTTGTTGTCTTATTTTTGTTTTGTGTTTTTGTTGTTATTTCTTTTCTTCTTTTTTCTTTTTTTTTTCTTGCTTTTGGGGGGTTTGGTTTTTTCAAAGTGGTGGGTTTTTTTGCTGAATCCGATTTCACTGGCCAACAAATGGTGCTACCTATCTCGTACAATCCGTCTTTGATCAATTAATTCTCTCAATCCCGGCACCGAAAGGTAAAACATGAAATAAGAAAGAAAGAAAAAGAGAAAAGGAGAAGAGAGACTAAAAAGATAAAAGAAAGTAAGAGAAAGAAAGAAAATGTTCCTAAATAGGACCGAAAGATGAAATCATAACATTGCAGTAAATCTCTTTTGATATAGAATAGCATGTAGAATCCTCTATACTATGTAATTATTAAACTAATTGTGTCTCTCAAAATATATTATTATTCGAAATATGCGACTTGTATTGTCAGTGTTGTTTAAACGGTTTGGCGTTGGGTTGGTTGTCGTTTTTTAAAAAATAATAATGATCCCCTCGTATGTAACGAAGTGGGAAAATAATGCTTGATTGTAAAACAAGTAGTAATACAAACCTTTGCAATTAAATCTTAACTTGGTAAGAGAGCAATGATGTTAATCCTAGACGTAATTTTGAAAGGATAGGAACCGTCTCTAAGTGACCGCTTGACAGACGCAGAGACAAAGGAAGTTTTCTTTGCCTTTTGGTACAGTCAATTGTTATGACAATATGTCCGACAACAATAAATGTTAATGAACAAACTGGTTTGTTTTTTTATTAATCTGGTAGACATTCATTATTGATATGTTCATTCTCAGTTTATTAACCTCCATCGAAAAATAATGCAAAAAGCTCAACATCTACAAAATTAATTATTATTAACGTCTTGACGTAACCAACGATTAGGGTACTTATGAGTTGTGAAGGAGTGAGTAGGGGTTGGGTGGGATGGAAATTCATTTCAGCTTTGCCATCTTGACAACCATTTTAATGTTTTCATTGCGCTTCAAGCCCGTTACTTGTATTGCAATGTGTGGACACTTGTCAGCGCGTCACAAAATAAAAGATGTATGTTGAGAGGGATGAGAACAAAAAGGAATAGAAAACGCATTCGAACAAATTGCCTTCAGGAAAATAAAGCACACATCTTGTCTATTGGAAGCATAGTAAATAAAAATCAAACCAACTCAGCGAGGCATCATGCGCTAAGAAAATGATGACGTCATTTTACTCTAAGCAGAAGAAGGGAAAATAAAGAATGCCTATTCATAAAATTAGAAGAAACACAGCATTTTCTATAAAACCATCGACACTACCGATTCGATAATCAATACGCTAAGAACCATCTCCAGCTAAATTGTAAACAACATTCACAATGTCATCGCAATCGGTGCGGTAGGAATTGAGAACATGCGTGACAAAAATCGGTGAATTAACTTCCCCATTCCTCAATCTTTGGTTAAACCAAAATTCATAAAATTCATCTTTGCTTTATATCTATCTATTAAATAGTTTATTTTTCTTTGGTATACATCGTGGTTTTAGTTCCTAGACGTCTATTAGTCACTGAAATATCATTTTCGTTCATGGTTTGTTTTTTTATTTTCATTCGTTCTAACACTCTAACACACCTAAACGATATTAATCTTATTTGATTCATGTATGTTCCTCACTTAGATCGTCTTTTTAGTTTTGCCATAGAGATAGAATGGGTTTTGCCAAACGTAGGCCTACTTCTAACAACATTGAATAACCGTTGCGTGTAACCTACTTTTATATCTACTATTGTGTAGGCCGTGACACATGATCTCCTTATTACACAATACCTCAGTATTGGGCAACAAACTTAACCAAATAAATTAACCTTACTCCAATAATTGTGATAAGATCCCGAGCAAAGTTTCGACAACACGGACTCAAGCTCACTTTATCACGGGTCGAATCCCCGCTCTTACACAAGCCTACCAAAGTTTTCCATAATTTGACCATCGTTTTCAGTCTTGAATTTCAGTAAGATCGTTGCATGTTCAATGAGTGTAAGAGAGCGCTTTCGAAATAATGATGTCAAGTCAGTGATGATAAGTGAGAACAGGAGTGGACATGAATATGTTTGTTTTCTCTGGTGATCCAATCATTATTTTAATCGTCGACAGTACCAAAAAAAATTGAAGACGTCCATGTTACAGGGGGGTAAATTTACATTCACGAATACAAGAAGTAATGATATTCTACGCCTGACGCAATGGATAATTAAAGTTGAATTTTACTAGCTGCCATTCTAATTGTAATGTTTGGGGGCGTCCCTAGCTCAGTGGTTGAGCCATTTGACTTCGGATGCGGACGACCAGGTTCGAGTCCCGCCTTATGCAGGACTTTTTTTTCTCTGGATCTTTTAGAGTTTCTATGACACCGCTCTGGAGATTCTTTGAAATCTTTGCACGTTCTGATGAACCCCTTTTTGCTGGTCTTTATGGGTTGAAAAGGGCGTACGACTTTAAACTTTATACTTTTTAATTGTAATTTGTTTTTGATGTAACTTTTGGCAGAGAAATCGGAAAATTTACCATTTCTACACGAAACAAACCCCGTCTGACTTCAAAATGAAGTTACGGGATTAATTATTTTTCACTCTTTTCAGTTTTTCATCGTCATCATCATCACTATCATCTTCATCATCACCACCACCACCACCACTACCACCACCACCACCACCACCATCTCTATTGTCATCTATATTTCTGTTTATTTCCCGTCTATCTATTCTTATCTACATTTATATCTATCTCTCATCTTCTATTCTCACCTATATTTATGTCTATCTCCTCTTATTTATCAGCTATTTTTAAATCTGGTGTCGACTTATCTTGTCAGCGAAGGGTTTAAAAGAGACACCCTCCATTTCATCCCGCTGAGAAAATAGGCTATCACGTTTACAAAGTCCCCAAACACATCTTTTTCGGTGCATTGTGTGATAACAGTTGGGTTTCGCCCAAAAGACTTCCGGTTTCATTGTGGGCTGATGTTCGATGGCGGTAAAAAAATTAAAATAAGTCTTTAGTGCTGTTGTGTTTTTAATTGTGTTCTGGGTGTATTTATATATAATTGTAACAAGATGTACGTTTCCATGTGTTCAATGATGACGCAACACTCCAGATCATTCCATCTTCCATCTCCCCACCCCACTTAACTCCTCCCCTTCGATTAA
>JARBEQ010211832.1:0-12395 GCA_030265355.1 Tritonia tetraquetra
TAGGTGTTGCCCAAGTTTTGGCCATAACAATATTTACTGTTGCCTTGGTGGTAAACCCCTCAGCTATAAGGAAACATTAGGCGGGCATCATGTTACCGTCAGTGAGAAATCCAAGATATGTGAGAGACATGATTTTAATTAAAAATGATATAAAGCAAGTTAGGCTACATCATCTTATTGATGAGCTCTTTATATGTTTGATAAGATCAGGGCCAGAACCAGTTTTGTATGTGGTCTTGACTGGAGTTCGATTCATCACTGCTTATGTCAATACCTTGACTGGTCCAAATCTAGAATGTGGACCACTAACCACAATATTATGTGCCAGGGGTGATTAAAGTTGAATTCACAACACATTGAAGAATTTAGGACAATCAAGTAATCACACAAAATCTTTTACCTGAACCATGGTCAGTGTGCAATTCAATCAGAAAAGACTCTAAACATAATATAGTGTCCCTCGCATCTCCCTGCTTGGATTAAAGTGTAAGGGACTATGGCATGGGGTGTATGTGCCAACTCTTTATTTTATGATAATCAGAAGGCATAGGGTGATGTCAGATAAAAAGCATCTCAGGGCACACATCTGTTTTAATCCTGACACTGTCAGTGACAGAAACACTGAAAGATAGCGGTGCACAGCTCAGTCAGTGTAGCAGTAGCAGATATTCCTTTTATCTTTGGAAAGGCATAGATTTATCCAATCCTCACTATTGCATATTGCTTTTCTTCCTTTCAGCTATATTTGTGGCACTGGTGCATATTCCTTCCGTCCTAAAGAAATTATAAGTGAAGGGGTGATTTCCCTATGTGTCATACTGGGATTGTGATCCCAATAAAAATGAAGTGCAGAATGACTCTTTAGTCAAGTCGAAGTCGTGTGTCATCCGCGCTGAGCATGTCGATGGTCCCACTCCCACAGTAGGTGACAAATCGTAAATAGTTATATATCTGATATGCTGGATAAATTCAGAATGAAATCTACCAAAATCTGATCATTCAGTGGGATGATTACCTGCTTTTCTTTGATCATTGATTGAAAGCAATCTGGAATCCCAGAACAAGGAGCGACATTCTCACAGATGCACAGCATGACTTTCGTTCATGTGAATCACAGCTTACATCCACTGTTGAGGATGTTGCAAACGGACTAGACAGAGGTGGACAGACAGAAGCAATCCTGTTAGACTTTGCGAAAGCCTTTGACAAAGTACCGCACCAATGCCTACTGAACAAATTGTCAGCTTTTGGTGTAAGAGGCAAACTATAGAATGGATTAAAAAATGTTTGTGTAACAGAACACAAGAGGTCATTGTAGAGGGAAGAAGATCGCACCAAGTAACATGTGGGATCCCTCAAGGCTGTTCTAGGTACCATTCTATTTCTCTTTTTCATCAACGACCTTGGGGGCAACATCCAAGCCAAGGTCCCTCTGATTGCGGACGACACCATTCTATACCAAGAAATATCATCTTCAACGAACTGCGTATGACTGCAAGCTGACTATTTGCCACTCCCCTGATCCTATGAAGTAGGTGGGGTCAAGGGCCTAGTCTTATCGGAGACGGATGATAACATTTGGGGGTTTTGTGTGCAAGTTGTGCACATTAAAGAATCCTTAGCACTTAGAAATTGAGAAGAGGAGACCAAAAGACCACTGTCCGGTCAAAATTAATTCCTACCACCAAAAGTCATAGATCACCTGCTTGGCCTAATATCTTGATCAAGAGTAAACCTGTGCTTCTCTTCTACTTCATAAAAACAAATTAACTCTAGAACTGTCACATGGTAATTTTTGTGGTGTCAAGGCAATTTCAGCCTTTGTGATATGGTACAGAAAAACCCTCACATTGTTTGACGAGTAAAACCCCCAAAAGTATACATTTTCTGAATGGTAATTGAATTTCCAGGCCATGAAAATATTTTCATTGTAGTCAGTTGACCATGGTAATCGAGTGACCCTGAAAGGTCAAAGTCAAAGCTGACCATGCATATTTTTTTTGCACTTCAGAGAGCTTTTGTGCTTTTATTTCTAGTCCTATTCTCTAACACCACATGAGAGAAATGTTGCCCATTCAATTCTCTACCAGAAAATATATACTTTTATGAGTTTTACATCATTAGTTTTCATACAGTTTGTAAAAGTATGAAGTGACAAGTGAGTTTGATTGGTTTCTTTTGACTACTGGTGGGCAGAGTGACCCTTCATTGAAAAATTAAAAAAAAATCGATTGGACCACTGAAACTTTCAGGAACACCTTGTACGTGTTCATATTTCTCCACGGAAATCTAGAAATAACGAATCAAGGTAACTAGGTCTGGAATTTCAATCCTAATCAACTGTCGGGGTAGGTCTGGACGGTCGATGACCTAATATTTCAATTCAGACCTATCAATACTACAAAAAATCGCTTCGATCTTCACTTTCTCTGTCTCCATCCGTGCCCGTTTGTAGCCAATTTCAACGTAGAGACCCGTGATTTTGAAATCTTTAGCGCTATTATCACCAAAAATAATTCAAGCAATGCTTTTGCTCTATTTACGAACACCAAGGGACCGGGATTTTGATTCAAAATCGTCTGTAAAAAATTTGCATTGTTTTTTCCACCATTATCGCTAGATTGACAATTATCCGATCTGTATTTAATAAATTCAACTGTTTCCGGGCCAATCTGGTGAAGCAAAACATCAGAATCGTTTCATTTTGCATATTTAATTGTCGCATTGATAAGGGCCGATTAAATCGGCCGTGACACCACAACGTAAAAATAAGGAGCTGATTAAATCTAGGGTTAATGTCCCACTAACTGATGTTACTTAAATTATTTCACTTTCACATACCTACTTAACTTAAATTTGTAAGGTTGTTTAAATTTTAAAAGTCAAATCACACCGAATAAATGAACAACTCAACAGGTTAATGTTATGTAAAAAAATTATATTGTAAAGAAATGACGAGTTGTGATTTATGACATGAAATGTATCATCTTTCATTGTAATGGAAAATACAGTGGAAGGACAGAAATGATCTGTTGTAGCAAAAGTATTTACAAATATACAATTATCTTTTAAGTATCAGACTTTACATTGTTAAATTATCTCAGCTGTGGAAATGCATGAGATTTCAGAGAATGTCATGGCAGTTTTAAGAAAGAAATGGCTTAATATTTTGTTTTCACCTAAAAAAGAATAAAAAGATTTTTTAAAAAGGCAACAATATATCAAACATTACTATAAGGTGACACTGAAGTCATTTTCCAAAATCGTTGAAAAAAAAAATCGAATAGAATCATTTCCCTGGGTTTGATGATGAAACATCTGTACTTTTAGTTTAAACATACTGACAATTTTTTACCCTTTTGATGTTTTTATGTGAATTTTTTAAAGTTCATAAAGGTCATATCAAAGGTGGTTCTAAAGAACTTCCACACGAATCTCCAGGGCAAATCTATGAAAACTCAAAGGACCAGAGAAAAAACCCCACACTAGGCGGGCTCGAACCCGGTGCTCCACATCCAAACACTAAGCTAGGGATGCCCTCTTTGTGAATTTTATAAATGCTCCCCTCCTCCAAGTTTAAAAAAAAGGCTAGTATTCAGGGGAATATAGCGTAGCATTCTTAGGTGTTAAGAGATCAAACTAAAAAGTAAACAAATAAACAGTATTGCCAGACAGATTAATTACCGCGTGATAACGAAATACAAACCCTTCTCGTAAAACAAAGCAAAACATGTTATCATGTAGGATTACGCCAGTATATTTAAAACACCCCTTAGTCTCATTTCTAGTTCCCATTATCATCTGAAAAGTTCAGAAAATGGCTTGATCTCTAGACCTCTAGCGAGACCATTGTTGTTTTATTAACTGAGAATTCCCCAAAACAATTGACCTGGCTCTTTAACAAGAATGCACTAGTCACACAGCCCTCCATACCCATAGGACGGCAAATGACCCTTCACAACAAGGACTGATGGCTTTGAACAATTTCACATCAACAATTTTATACATTTTTGTTCAACAATTTGGAATAAATTAAGATAACATGAAGATATTCATATATGCTGCCCCCGTTTGTCACATCTATTTTTAAAAATTGCAAAATAAAACAACCACGTGGAAATACCTACAGGATTACCAGGAAAGTAAGGACAATGAACACTTTAATGTCATGAAATAGCAGTGATGCTTTTCAATTTGCGTCTCATGGTTGAGAAATATATTCTTATCATGCTTAAAATGAAAACTCACAAACTGACACGGCCATAAAATTACAAAAACCACAAACTACCTGTTTCATGTTGTCAAATCACCAATGTAGTTTGTAATTGAAACTATAATTACATTTGAAAATGACTAACTCATCTCCTACTCTATCATGAGATTGCAATGATATTCTCCAAGACAAAAAATATGAAATTATCAGCAACTTGGATTAACACTTTGATTCTGGAGATAAATTTAAAACATCAATCAAGATAGAAGATTGCAGCAATAGGTATGGCAAATTCAACAACACCCACAAATTTCCAACCAGACATGGAGCACAGTGACATTGTTGCTAAACAGATACTTCCAACATTCATAGGAAAGTGGGACATGTCATCAAAAATGGTAAACAGTTGTAATTGTCACTGGTCATATATTCAATTTTTAACATAAGACTTCAGTCAAATATGCTTCGTTCACATGCAAGAACAACATCTAATACAATAAATGTCACTCGATTCTTCCATCTGGGTATTATGTCGCAAATGCTGAACATGGGAAAATGTGTTTAAAGTCAGAGTGGGCAAAAATATATATTTTCAAAAATCATGACTGGTTTAAGTGAAAACAATGTAGAAATATGTGTCATTTGATTTTTATAACAAGACAGTCATTGTGTTTCTAAAAATGGCTGGCAAACACGGTAATCTGAAAGCAGGGGTTGTTCCAAAAAATGTTGATAACGTTTATCATGTTTAGCAGATTTATAAATGATGGCAAATAAAATCTTCAAAATCTATCATCTCAAAAGATTATGATTTTAAAGGTTGTTTAAATTGAGGGATCATTTTTTCTGGAAAACATTTTCCTCCAGATTTTTCACTTCAAACCACTTTTGATATATTCTAGAACCAATTTATATCTATACTGTACAAGAGAAAGATAGTATATTCAATACTAAGCGAGATGGTGCAAAAACCATATCTTTTAACATTCTGCTTTTTAAAAAATACACGATAACTATGAGATCAGTAATATCACATTTACCATTCAGCTGTCATTGACAAGTTGTGACTCCGCCCACAATTAGCATAAGAACTAAACTTCTGACATGTACATCAAAAAAATAAAATCGCTTGATTCCCATTGAAGGAGTTCCTCTTTCTACGGATACGGTTCAAGTTTACCACTAACCACTGGTAACCGAACGATCTGATTGATTCTCGAGACAGAAAAGCCACCCCTCCTATTTATTTTCATTGGATGTCAGATTAAAAAAGTAATATTGTTCATTTCTGAGAATGATCCTGCCAAGTGTAAGAAAACCAGCTTGTGTAGCCACATAAATGCAGAGTCCAGTAAATATTTTTACACAAACATCGAAACATTAGTTATTTGACAATAGCCTGGAACTTTTATTCGCTAATTTTCGTTTTTGGTGCTGACATAGTTCAAGTGCTATAACTTAACAATTATCTATTGAAATTTATGTAAACTTTGCGTAGATGATCAAATTATTGACAATTATAAACGCAAACTTTCAAGGATCTAGCTTAAAAAGAAATTCCCTGATGTGAGGAGTTTAGGGGATAACCCTATTGTAAAACATGCTCTCTACTTTAAAGGCATTTTTCTAAAAACTATGGTTTTCAACCTGTCATGCTCTCATCGATCATAACTCCTTTTTTAAAACAACATATAGAAATGTTTTCGGTATCTCCGGAAAGGGTATTTTCTGAGCTTTAATTTCATGTATCTAGATCAAATTGTCCAAATCGGACCTAATACCCGAATAGAAGAAACGGGTCACAAATAAGTACCGTAGACATGATCAAATAGACAGAACACACACTTTCTTTTTTTCCTTTCTTTCTTTATCAATCCCTGTTACACCTTTCAAATTAAAACACATACTGTACTCAATTCTTCAAAATACAGAAATGAGATTTTAAATTGGCACATCATGATTTGAGTTTAAATGTCCTTCATTTGAGCATCTCCTGTAGTCCTTCTGAGTATTATCTTATCGGAAAAAAAAATAAATATATATTGATACTTTTGTTAAAATTGTGCTTTACTTCAGAGTTACAAGAGAGAAAAAGTCACACAAGAGTGAAGATAAAAATATGATGAACGCCTTTCATCTTTCTCTAAACACTTATTTTAAAATGGCACTTATCGCTTTTAGTTTTCAAAACCTCTTATTTTTCAAATGTCACTTAACACGATTCATTGACTGCAAAACGCGACAACTACCACTCTCATCTATGGGTTTGACAGCAGAATGTAAGAGTTCCTTGTGACATTTTGCCATCAAACCCTTCGTATAATCACTCATAAAATGAAATATAATAGCAGTACTCATTCAATACACAAATAAATGCTTAAGTAAAATGTTAAGGAATGGTTCGTTAGATGATGGATGAATCAATGCCCATGCACACACCCATACACAGCAACACAGGAAAATGACACAACAGGTTACGACGCATCTCCGGCTATATTAAACTTTGTTTGCTGTGGAGCACAATAAGGAGCTCCCAGGAATTTGTCTGCAATGCGGCCCGCTTCCCGGAAACCACTCAACAAAGCTCCGTGTACAGTGGCTGGGTAGTTCCTAATGGTGTGTTCTCCAGCAAAGAACAGTCTGGCTGGTGCTCCAACTTGATGAGCAATGGGAGATGCTAACAGATCATAGTCATTGCCTGAAAATTTTTAAAAAGTGGGATTTTAATTTTAACATTTCATGTGATGATGATGATGAAAATGTCTATCAATTTACCACAACATATTCTAAATTTAACTATTCCACAGCAGCCATTGAATCATTCTGATTATTGAGGACCATTTTGTCTTATAAGGGTTATAGGAGAGTAGGTGGGGTAATTTCATAACTGGGGCAATTCCACACCATTAACTAATTTGAACCAGGCTATGTCTATAACCGTAGCTAGCGCCATTCGTGTTGGGCTACGCCTATCTATGCGTAATATGAACGTACCAAAATGACCAATAGCTCTGATTTACAAAACTGAACCAAAGCTAACTCGACTTAAATGTCTTTGCTAACCTTTCTTTGGCAGAATAATCACATTCTTGAAATAATTCACAAAAATGTCTCAAAAGGGAACTCTGAAGTAGGTGTACATGATAAATTGCTGACTTGGTTCTAGTTATCTGGTTTGAACTCCGTAGCTTAAGTATAGTGTTAAATTACCCTGCCTTGCCAATATGCCAAAGATTTTGTAACTTACTATATAATAAGGAAAGGTGTGTAAGGAAAGATGAAGCAAAGCCATCCAAACTGTCTACATCAGTGTAGTAAGAACTAAAAACAATTGCATGTGTAAACTCAGGCCCATGTTCTCTGTATCAGTTACAACAAAGGCATAGAACACACTTCCCATACTACCTTAGTCAATGTTGATCAAATTCCAAGAAACTGTATTATTCCATACAGTCAACCGGGGCTACTTAGACCCACCAAGGTAACTTAGGCCACTTTCTTTGGGAAACATTACTCATAATTCAAAAGTCATTTACCTGTCATTTTCTTTGAAAAATCTAATATCTCAATATGAGCACATTCAACATACTGGATTACAACCACATTTGCTATGACAGAATTCCAGTTCAAGCATATACCCTAAACATCAAAGACTGGCGATCCTGATTCACAGTTACAATGTAAATAGGATCCAAGAGCTGCGTGTGAAAGAGCTCAAGGATAAACGTTGTGAATAACTTTCTACAATAAAAATTTACCTGAAGAGCCAGCAGCCACATAGGAATAAGACCCTCTAGCATATGGATCAGCTCTCCATCTAGACACAAGTGTTTCCTTGGGCTGATGAAAAAACAACAAAAAACATTCAAATCGGCAAAATCAGGGGGGAAAAATCATAAAAACATTAATAACATACATTTGATAAATATTTAAGTCTCTACACACGTACAACAAAGAATCACATTGAAATATTGCATCATCAGTATAGTATGAAATTACGATTGATCTTTTTTCAAGAGCTAAGCAACTTCAAAACGGTCATCCCTTTGTTAAGCTCATAGCAATATTGGACTGCACCTTCCTCCCCTGTTTAGCTCCTCAGATTTAATTTCTTTTTGCTGGATACAGGAGAGTAAAATTGGAAGCTGAGGTTTGGCAATTCACAACTCTGCTAGAAAGTTTGTTACCTATTCAATTTGGAAATGGGCACAGACATGTAAGCATGCTAAATAGCCTGTGTGATCCATCGCCACGAATCAGTCTGTTTTGTGTTGTTATCCACGCCGCATTATCTAAGGAGTGTTGGGGCCAGCTCCATGTTTAGCATTGCTGAATACAGTGCTAGAAGAACCTTCTTGCCTTATCTACCTGATCCAGAGTTTTTCCAGGTCTGTGTTCAGCAATGCTCGACATAAAGCTGGTCATGACAAAACAAAACAAATGAAATATCAGGAGGTGTTCTAAGCTTATTTTTCAATTGGCCAAATTTTAAGACCGACTTGTGACAACAAGTCATATACGGTCTATCTGAACAAATAAAATCCCTTACTTGTGGCACAGCATTGGCTCCAAAAATGCCTTTCATAACAACGAGACATCGGCCGACAATGACATCATCGCTAACATTCTCCATGATAGCTGCTGCTTCCCCGGCAATGAGTGCTAGAAGTACAGGAGCCTTGTATAAGTTCCAGAAAAGGAAGAGTTCCCCTCTGCTGGCTGTTGTGCTACCGACATGTCCGAAAAGATTGGCACTTGGATCCCAAAATACCCTGTCGAAACACAATACCACCTGCAGAAAGAAGAGTTATTAATTAGCAAAAATAGCCTGGAAAATAGAATAGGATACAGGTACATTTAAATATTCAATCATATTATGAACAGAATGATATAGATTCTTTTTGAAAGTGTAGCAAAGTGTAATAACAAATATTATAACTGAAAACTCCTTTAAAGATGATGACGTCCATGTTAAAACCCCCACTAAAAAAGTTTAACCAAGAAAAAAACCCTAGAATTGCGATTTATCCCTGGAAAGGGGGATAATGACATAAAGAGGGATTTACAACAGGGACACAGAATAAAATGTCTTTTTGAGATGCACACACAATATGAGTAAGACAGAGAAAAAAATATGAAAAGGATAGAGAGCTAGAATGAGGGAAGTAAAAAAAAAGAACATCTAAAATAAAAGGTACGAATAAAAAGTATCGAAATTTAAAAACCACAGTACTTACTTTGTTCAAATTCCCAAAACCCAGTCTTCCGATAGCATCTGTCTTCCAGTCTGGTAAAGGTGGAATAAACTGGGGGACACTGGGTATGTTGTTGATGCAGTCCTTTAACACCCCCAAGGGCAACGTGCACAAAACTGCATCCCCTCTGTAAACTTGCTGGTTTGAACCATTCTTGGCAGTGGTGACTACTTCTATACCTGGAATATAATTTAATCCTCTAATTAGTGGTTTTGTACCGTATATAAAACTAAATTCTAAGTGGCCAACTCTCCTCATCATATCTGAGAAGTTACCATAAGTACCAAGAATAGTAAATTGTTTATATTGACCTTTTTTTCATTAATATTATCAATATATTACCATGATGCCAACAAAGATAGAGTGGGCTTATCACCAATTACATCAATCTTGGTATTTTAATTTTTTTTCCTTTTGAAAAAGGCACTGAATGTAGCTACCATGATGTCTACAAAATACCTGATTCTCTCCTTTGCAAAAATAAATGTATAAATCAGTACCCTGCCTATTAAAAATCAAAATAATAAAAGACTACCGTAATTACTTTCCCCATTTATCAAAGAACAAATTACGTTTTTATCAATATCACTACTTCTATGTCTCGGCTACCTATTAACTTACCTTCATCTAAAACTTTGATCTGTTTGACAACAGTATTGAGTTTGTAGTCCAAGCCTTCTGATAAAGCCATTGGAACACAAGAATAGCCATTGCGAACTGTGATGAGAGAGAAAAAAACAATAACAATAACTCAACAAAATTATCATAAATTGGCCAAAATACATCTTTCTTTCTTATCCAGTTCCCTTTTACCATTACAGTGTAGGGCCAGCACTATGAGGCTGGATTTCTCTGGATCAAGATATCACGTCAAGCAGATGATCAACCCACTGTGAAAAAATATATAACACAAAATTCCATATCTCGAATCTTGCAGTTCTCAATCCATCAAAAACACATGTATACAAATACAGCAGATATTTCAACTAATCTATCAACAGTTTTACAAGTGAATAATTATTTCAATCAAATATGACCCTCCATCCTCTGAATACAAGGGTGTCAATGGTGGATGGGAGACTTGGGGCCCTTACTAAATTTCTTGACATTACGTATCTAAAACTTCTACAAAACTTAAGTGCACATTTTGTATTTTAATTTGTTTTCTGTCCAAATAACTTTTTCTGAATCTCTGTACCTTGTTTTGCATTTTAGAGAATATAATTTAAAATTCCTTCTTTCGCTATAAATAAAGTAAATATATTTCACAAGTTTAAAAAAGTTGTAACTCTACTGATTAACCAACAAAGATGGTCTACAGTTTCCTACCTGTAAGATGACTTCCTGAGAACTCAAAATCATCGTCCTGGTCCCAGTGTTTTAGAGATAGATTTGATAGGGGTGTCGCATTAGCAAACTCAAGATTTGCAAAATGCCAGTCAAGAATTTGACGGTCTCGTGAAGACAGATATACATCACTGGTGGAGTGAAAAACAAAGACAGATTAACACCATAATAATATCATAACCAAATTTCCAAAATATAGACACCAGTTTCCCACAACTCAATTTCTTTATAAAACAGTCAAGAACAAAAGTTTTCTAATAATGTTCACACCCAAATTCAGCCAATAACTGAACTATGGTAATAATATAGATTTTAAAAAAGAAAAGGACTGACCTTGGTGGGTTGGCTTCTAACTCATGTAGCTTATCTTCAATCTCCTTTTGCTTGGATATCATTTGCTCATATTCCTGAAAAGGATTTGAAGATACAATATGACACTTTCCAAACACTTAACAGTTCCAAACTAGTTACCTGAAAATCCCATCACCTACTCATTGGATTCCACATTCATACTTTAGTGCCGGAATCAAAAACTGTAATCGAAAACTAAAAGTAGGCGCTTCAGCAATAGGATTCTGACAAGATCATTCGCTGCCCTCAGCCGGAAACTCATTTATGTCCAGTGAGGTAAGCAAAGTAAAGTGCCTTACCCAAGGGCACAAATACTGGATAATCAGAACATCGTCCGAGTTGTGACACATCCAAACACTAACCACAGTTAATGTTGCTTGTCTGCCCTGACCAGTTCAGTGTGTTGTCCGTTCAGCCACCAGCCCCTCCGACAAAAAAAATAGTACTATTTTAAAAAATCTCTTTCCAGTAATAAACAAGTCACCTTTATAGCTGCATTGAGATCTCTCAGTTTGCTCTTGACCAGAAACTCGGCTGTGATGTCCCTAGGAGGTTTGACATCAGATGCTTCTTTCCATTGCTTGTGAAGTTCTTGAACTTTTTCCAGAAATGTGAGCATCTGATGAATCATCATTAGAATAAAAGCAAAATATATCAGTGACCAAAATAATATTGAAAATGTAAAAACTGATAGCATTGTGACAAAATATTTTAAAAGACCAAATCAATTCAGAACACTTAGTCACAATTTGATATGCGGAGTACAACAATAAATGATTGTTCAAACTTATTCTGACAGATGTTCACAGGAACATCTTCCTCCAACAAGTTTCGTTATTATTAAAAATGTTCATATAATGTGGGAACACTTCAACTTAATTGTAATTCCAACCAAAATAAACACTTAACCCTCTTCCGATGGGTCCCATAAATATGCATGCTGTTAGACCAGAATTCACACCTCCACTAGCGACGGGTCCTGGATATTTGCCCTCCTTACGGGCTGTGACATCATCAAATGTTGACGATGGGTCCCATATTTTTTACATTTCGTGATGTGTTACAACTCTTATGCTGTTTCCCACACTTTTTACCATAATATCAATCAAAGATAGCATCAGATGATTCATCGTCATGGTAACCAATTATATTCTTTCTCTCTTATCCAATTCCCTTTTACCATTACAGTGTAGGGCCAGCACTATGAGGCTGGATTTATCTGGATCAAG
>JARBEQ010212165.1:0-12391 GCA_030265355.1 Tritonia tetraquetra
TCCCAATATGTACAGTAAGGTAATCTCATAGGGGGTCCCAATATGTACAGTAAGGTAATCTCATAGGGGGTCCCAATGGAAGACTTAGGATATTATGTATTTTTCTCATTCATGAACTTTTATTTCCATCATATTTATTTTCTTTCTTACTTTCCTATGGGATTTTCAATACATTACAAAAATGTCTAATTGTCCATTTTGGATTCGAACACAACAATTGCTTGTTGAGTGGTAATATACCTATCCACCCACCCACTGATTCATACCGCGCCTTGAGAATAAAAGGATTGCACGTCCATATTCTCCACTTTTGAGTAATCAACATCTGAAAGAAAGAACCTTCTCATTAAAAAAAAGATTGGACGTTTCTTTTCCACTCTATACATTCTCATCGAGACTGTTTACTCCTCATGGAGTTGAGAAAGATACAGGAGTGTTTGTTATGGCCTGCCGGGTTAAACTATACATTGAGCATAATGAACTTGGATATAAGTGGATATGCGTTATATAAGTGCTATGCTTTTTTTATCACCATGTCACATCAAATCAAACTTAACTGTCTTCTTCTCATTGGGCCTTTTCGTCCTTTTAATATCTTTATGCTACACAGCATAGAGCCGTGTCGTGTACCCACGAACGGATCACTGCTACACACTGGCATGATGGCTTTGGCTGTACAACTCGATTTAGGAAAAACATGATTTAAAACTATAATCCTCAGAGCACCTAGGTGAATAATTCAATCCCTACTTTCAAAGTATCGGACAAAATGCTTAAAGTCCTATTTACACAACCCAACTGAAGCCCAGTTATACTATCATTACAATTTACAACTCTTTCTACTCGATACATAATATATTCTAAAAGATCTTTTTTAAAAAGAAAATAACTCCAACCCAAAAGGGCAGAATGGAACGTTAGCTAAGGAAGAAATAACCTTGAACCCCCGCTAGGTCAAAAGCAACAGCCCAAGTCAGCAAGATAAAATAAATCTAGTTATAAAACAAAACTCATATTTCCCGATACAAGTTAATCTTTCTTCCAATTTGAATTCAATTCTCATGGAGTGCTTTCAATAAATGTGAATAGGAAAAATGTTCAATATTTATTTTATGGGACCAACGGCCGGAAGAACTTCACGCCTCCAAGGAGAGGCGAGTCAAACAAACACTTACACGCTTGGCGTATAGTCTAGAGAGCTAAGAATATCGTGTCGATTAAAATTAAGCGGAACTAAGTAAGTTTGTCTCAAATCCAAAATTGGCGAGCAAAATAGACTCCCCTCTAAGATAAAATCATGCACTCACTTAGGGGGGAATGGGGGCAGAATGACCAATGTTACCGCTCAGCAGAGAACAGTTTGGTAGACTCACAACAGTCTCCATGAATGCACGAGGCTGAGAAAAGATCCTTAATGCAAAGACAGTTATTTTCCTCGTCACCCAAGGGAAGAAGCAGACACCAGTCCCATTTATCTGTAGACAATGGGCAATCTCTTTTCAAGGGAAGAAGTAGCCACCAGTCTGAATTTCAGTTTCAAACCACGGACCGATGCGGATGAAAGAAGTATGCAGAAGTATGCACCAAAACGAGGTTGGTGACGTAGGTTGGTAAGCAAACGTCATTCAAACAAAGCGAGAGCGCCCCCTATGATGACTGTGCATGATATGAGCGCGTGAAAAATGAAAAGATATTGAACTATAGATCGAATAGACACGCCTAGGAAAAGGACTGCCAAAAATTGAACACACACTCGAAGATACCGTGACAGTCAAGACCTCCAGTTTGTAATCCATCTCCGACATATAACTTTTTTCCGGAAACAGTGCCCTTTAAACTCTTATATGCCCTCCACACGCAAAGTTTTGCCCACGCCCCCCGCTTAGGTTTTCCAAAGGCTATTGTTAGGGGACCGTACGCCCCTATAAAGATTTTCACTAGGAGACCGTACGCCCCTCTAACGATTTTCACTAGGAGACCGTACGCCCCTCTAACGATTTTGACTAGGAGACCGTAGGCCCCTCTAACGATTTTGACTAGGAGACCGTACGCCCCTCTAATGATTTTCACTAGGAGACCGCACGCCCCTCTAACGATTTTTACTAGGAGGCAGTACGCCCTTCTAACGATTTTCACTAGGAGACCGTACGCCCCTCTAACGATTTTTACTAGGAGGCAGTACGCCCTTCTAACGATTTTCACTAGGAGACCGTACGCCCCTCTAACGATTTACACTAGGAGACCGTACGCCCCTCTAACGATTTTTTACTAGGAGGCAGTACGCCCCTCTAACGATTTCACAAGGAGACCGTACGCCCCTCTAACGATTTTCACTAGGAGACTATACGCCCCTCTAACGATTGTCACTAGGGGACCGTACGCCCCTCTAACGATTGTCACAAGGAGACCGTACGCCCCTCTAACGATTGTCACAAGGAGACCGTACGCCCCTCTAACGATTCGGGCGCTGAAATGACCTTTCTGTGTCGATAGAGCCCTAAAACAGCAACAAACAAACAAACTCTAACGATTGTCACAAGGAGACCGTACGGTCCCGTCCCCTAACGCAAATCGTTAGGGTGGCGTACGGTCTCCTAGTGAAAATCGTTAGAGGGGCGTACAGTCTCCTAGTGAAAATCGTTAGAGGGGGGTACGGTCCCCTGACAATAGCCTTTTCCAAAACGTAGGGAAATATCGTAAGTATGGAGGCGATTTCATGAGAAAAATATTCTCACCACCGGTGTAAGCGAAGAAAAACACTAAAGGAGAAAAACACTACAAACAGTTTCCTAGGAGAAAAAACACTACACCTTGGAAAAAAACACTGCGAAAGTGCGAGAATCAAAATAACTAGGGATAAAGCTTTTATATCAATACACAGAAGAATGAAAATGACTATGAATGGTACGTTCAATGTTAACTTTTGGTAACATCTTAGTGGATAATTTGATAGAAGTAAGTTGGAATCGATGATTTCGGTGATTTTTTAAAGTTTTGAGAGTGAAGAGTTTCAGTAGCTTCAGTGGCGCACTTCTCTTTGATCGACGACAGGGAGCCAACAAAAGGACGACCATGGGTTTGTGTTGGAGATGTGTCTGTGTTCTCCTCCTCCTCCTCCTCCTCCTCCTCCTCCACCTCCACCACCTCCTTTAATCTTGCTCTCCTCCTCCTCCTCCACCACCACCGACGACGACGACGATGGATATGGAGTAATTATCTCGCGATACACTACCACCGCCACCATCACCGGAGGAAAATTAAAAAGCGAGCGTAGTGTTTTCCTCCCAGCTGTAGTGTTTTTCTCGAGAAAGATCCTTAAAAAGGTTTTACTCCCTTTGTGTTTTTCGCCTCCCACACCGGCCTGGCGTGGGAGGGAGTGGCGAGACCCCCTCCCTCCCTCCCCCCCCCCCACCACACACACATATATTATCTAATTATTATTGGGAGTCAAATTTACCATCGATTTGATACCAACCACACTTTTGCTTTTTATGCTTATTGTGTGTGTGTGTGTGTGTGTGTGTGTGTGTGTGTGTGTGTGTGTGTGTGTGTGTCTGATATAATTTCTATTAACTACACGCGACAACCGATCACCTCATGGCTAGCCTGGCGGAAAAAAAATGTGAGTGGCGCGAAAAAATATCCCAGGTTGATACTGTAGCGTGTAGATAAAACATATCCACATGGCAGGCGTGGGTTGAGGCGCGACGCCTGGCTCCAATCCATTGGAACGTGCGTGTGGACGGCGTATTAGATCTGGCCGAGATTCCAACCGTGGACTCCCCGATCAGTGTCCCATCGCCAGTATATCGTTTCTTCAGCTTTAACATACAAAATAAGAGAGTGCATCAAACTATGTTTATTGTGTTTATTCCTCTATTTCCATGGCAACCAGGTGAGGTTGGCGACTGGATCAACTGGTTTACTGTCCACCAAAACGAGACAATGGACGCCTACTACCGCCAGCTGATGGTCAACTCCAAATGGACATTCAAATACAGCCTTGATCCCCCAACCTCCACCACCACGGACAAGGACCGCATCATTGACAACAACATGAATATGAAATGATTTACATGCCATGAATGAGTGGTAGAAACTCTCAGTTTTTATCAATAGCTGAGGGGGGTACCCACAAGGGCTACAGTAATTTGTTTATTGGCCTGTCTTTGATTTATATTGCTCAGTGTATTGCTCATGGTACCAGTAAAGAGTTGTGGACACATTGGGCTGATCATCTGCTTGTCTGAAAATCACTGATCCAAAGAGTTTCCGGCCCTGTGTTCAGTCATGTTTGGTGGTCTTGTGTGCCTTTCTTGATTGAACATAGGACTAATGAAGGCTGCCCGAACTTAGGACTGGCCCCAACACTGCTCTGTGGTATTAATGGGCAATGAAATAAGTGCTGCTGGAAGTAAAATAAATGAACAAGATGGGGTAGGTAATGTATGAATTTCCAAAAGGGACAGAGCACAGGAACGTTTCGGGCCACAACGCCCTTCTTTCAGCTAACAGACAAAAAACACAGAACACATAACACGAATATAGGTATAGGAATCTCCAACCATTCGATTAAGACCTATCGTCTGGCCAGTCAGTAACCGAATCTATTAATGGGGCTCGATCAAACAAAAAAGAATACTCTATTCATATGTTATTGATACAACTAACTATTGGCAACACAGCATGTCTAAGGGGCCCAGTTGTGGCCATCTTCAAGACCAAACGTGTTACAACTTGTCACGTCACGTGCTTGTCAAAGAAACACACCAAATTTTGTGCTTTCTTGTAAAGAACATTTTTAAAGAGAAAATGAATAAATAAAGAGAACAAATGGGATGTATGGTTTGGTATGTAAAATGTTTGAAAGTATAATGAACAGCTATTTAACGTTAACATTTTGACATTATTTCAACTCTCTTTAAATGTCATGGGGTTAAGGAACATTGTCCTTTCTAAAAGATCAAGTTTCTAAAAAAAATAATTATGTTTTCAATCTGTCCTTTTGACTACATTCACCATGGTTTGACTGAGTGGAGTCAAATGTATCATATTTTGCCTTGATCAATTTGGTTACATGCTGCGTTATTGAATCGACGTGATTGACATAAACATACTTTTTACTCCTTTGGTAAAGACGTCATTATGTGTGTGGCATTGATTTATGTATGTGCCACGAAACGCACTCTAGGCTGTATTAGGACGTGTCTGACATATTTGGGCCGTGGTTACCGCCACGATAGTATTTTACTCATACTTTGACCTTGAAAGAGTCATCCGAATTTATGTTCATGGTTTGTTCTCTTCAGAGCCCAAAGTGGAGAATTAACACTGTTTTTATTACTAAAGGTTATCCACACGGACAACAATCAATTTGTTTATTGACATGCCTATTGAGGATGATAGACAACGTGGATTAATGACCTAGTTGAGGAACAGCATCAGTTTTAAGTTTGGTCATGCGTGTTTTGTGGGAAAAACTTGTAATCAGAGTTCTAGGCATCCTGTGTGCCGTTTGTGGCAGAATATGGAGCGAGCCCATCACTGCACTGGATTAAACACACAGTAAATATGGATGGCGATTATATAAATCCTTTACAGCATCAACCCGCCCATTCATAATTCATGATGTAATGTGTCTTGTTGTAAAACCTTCATGTCTTCTATCACATTGTCGGGGAAATTTCCCTCTCCTTGATGTTTCAAATGTTGGATGTCAAATAAAAACCCTTTCTTACACGTATTTTCCATGTTAGAATTTCATCTTTCGATCCAAAGCCCCTTCCTCAAATACTCGTTGCTCTCTCAGTGAAGACACAGAAAGTCTATAAACGGGGTGCGTCTGTTTCCCTTTCTGATGAGTTTATACAGACTTTTTGTATCTTCACTGAGAGAGTGACGATAATGTGACAGAGATAGGAACACTTCGTTTGGGGTCTAAATTCGACAGCCATTCACTAATATATACTGACCACATTTAAAAACGCACCACTACCAAAAAAAAAAAACCCAGATATTTTGAAAGTGATTATTCGGACCCTATCACATTTTTTCCACACAACATGTGTAGTGTGCTCCAAGTTAAAAACTTGTCATTTCATTTCGTTCAACTGCATTTTAACACCAATGCACGATGCCTGTTTTAAGTGATGACCATCGCAATTTCCCCATTGGACTTATTGACGGAGGTATGTCATCAAGAGAAGTTGTTAGGAGAGTTTATTGTCACCACAGCACACTGTCGAGGCTGGTAGAACGTCACAGTGCTACTGGTAGCGTTCGGCCTCGACAGCGGAGCGGCCGGCCACGTGCAACATCAAACGCGCAAGACCGCCATATTGTTATCCCCCATTTGGCAACCGATTCCAAACTGAAGCGTCAAACGGTAGATAGGACCATTGTCAGCAGAGGCCCAGTGCACAAAAACATAATCCGCAACAGACTGAGGAACGCGGGACTAAACTGCAGAAGATTATGTGTCGGCCTTGTACTCAATCTTCAGCGTCGCCGTACGCGTCTTCAATGGGCTGGGCAACATCAAACCTGGACTCAACGTGTTTGTAATTGTGTGCTCTTCACAGACGAGACAGATTTAATGTTTTTCGTGCTGATGGACGAGTTTTGATTTGGAGACGGCAAAGTGAAAGATTCGCTCCTAATTGCGTCATGGAGAGGGGCCGCTAAGGGAGAAGAAGTGTACACGCTTGAAGAGGCATCAGTTTCCATCATCGTACGTATTCCAACTGCGCGTTACCGACAGACTTACCTGGATGAGGTCATAACGCCAATGGTCATCCCGACATTTCAGGCGCATCAAGACCTTCAGATTTTTCAACAGGATAACACCCGTCCTTGTACGGCTTGATTAACCACGAACGCAATTCGGCAGCAGAACTTCAATTTGTTGGACTGACTACCTTATTCGCCGGATATGTCGCCAATTGAGCATCTCTAGGAGGATGAGCTTGATTGACGAGTGCACAACAACCATGGCATTAGAACTTTTAATTGTTTATAAGCCTCGTAGATTGCTAAGATCAACATCGGACGAAACTAAACTGGTAATAAATAACAAAAGATATAAAGCATATATGGTGAAAGGGCTTTCTCTAATATTGGGCCTAAAATCTGGAAGTGAATTGCTATTTTCCACCCTTTTTCACATTTTACCCTTGTTGCTCTTAGACCTTTTTATCCATTAACCTATCTCCCCCAAGTGTCCGTTTTTGCGCTATTTCATTCATGCTTAAATACACATCAAATATCACAGAAGTTTTTAAATGTAAATATGACATTAGACAAGTTTATAACGCTTAAATCAGCGTGTCTGGTCTGAGATGGAAGAACGATAATTCAGTGGTGCGTTTTTAATGTGGTCAGTATATCTATCCCATTATAAAGTAAAATTACAATGCACACAAAATGAGTTAAAGTGTTATAGGGTCTAGCCAAACGTGGCTTTCAGATCTTTCAGTTTTAATAGCTGAGGGGTGACCACACGGACAATATAGTAATTTGTTCATTAGCATTTATTATTGATATTGTTCAGTCAATTGCCCATGGTGCCAATAAAGGATGGTGGATACAGTGGCTGATACTGATAACCTACTTGCCTGAAACCATTGAGTTCACATCAATGCTATCACTGGTTTTATGGATTGTTCTTTCACATGCCCCAATTATCTTAAATCTGCTTTTTCTCCTTTTTAAATTCCCACTTTGCCCAAACCTGCTACATGCCACATCAGCTAAAACATCCAGGATTTAAGTAAAAACATTTCTTTAAGACGACTACATTTAAACATGATTTCCCTCTAATGACCTTCGTCTTCTTTGGAAATTTGAAAACTGAAACAACTAGAGACATCCTGCTTATGTCCAGCCTCATCTTTTTTTCAAGGGTGCTTTTTTCAGATGAAAAGAAAATAGAAAAGTAAACCAATGATGAAATTTCGTCTAGAAAAAAAATAGAAGTCTGCATCTTGAAAACTGAGTTGGGAGGACATAGGAAGGTTGGTCGACATGGGAGGGTGGGCGGACATGGGAGGGTGGGCAGACATAGGAAGGTGGGCGGACATGGGAGGGTGGGCAGACATAGGAAGGTTGGTGGACATGGGAGGGTGGGAGGACATAGGAAGGTTGGTGGACATGGGAGGGTGGGAGGACATAGGAAGGTTGGTGGACATGGGAAGGTGGGCGGAAATGGAAGGGTGGGCGGACATTCGCAGGTGGGCGGACAGAGAAAGGTGGATGGACATAGGAAGATGGATGGATGGATATAGGAAGGTGGGCGGACATGGGAGGGTGGGCGGACATAGAAAGTCAACTATCTTCCAGACTTTTGAGGGTGATAATTTGTTTTCCAAATTCTCGCCTGTTACTGAGGAAGAGGTTAAGTCAATAATAATAATGATAATAATAATAATATGCACATTTATATAGCGCCTTCCCTCGTAAGAGCTCAAGGCGCATTATAATAGTAATATAAACACAGTACATGTAAAATATAATATTATTTACATATAATATTCATAAAAAGGAAAATCAATAATGCAGTATATCTAA
This sequence comes from Tritonia tetraquetra, assembly GCA_030265355.1. Taxonomy (NCBI): domain Eukaryota; kingdom Metazoa; phylum Mollusca; class Gastropoda; order Nudibranchia; family Tritoniidae; genus Tritonia; species Tritonia tetraquetra. The sequence goes on from JARBEQ010212165.1 coordinate 8,566, forward strand.
GTTCTGGAAGAAATAATGGGTTTTAAGTCTACGTTTAAAAATGCATAATGATTCTGACAGCTGTACACTCAAAGGTAAGGAATTTCAAATTTCAGCGGCTTGAATAAAGACATATTCCCCACCAAAAACGTGCTGCCTTGACCCAATTCCTACACCACAACTTACTGCCAATTCAAACATCACTGTGCCCATTATTACCATAATCATGAATGAATCACTTCAATGTGGAACTGTCCCTAAACTATTTAAACATGCCATTGTAACTCCCTTACTTAAAAAAACAACAAATTTGTCCCCTGAAGAATTGAAAAATGTTCGACCTTTTCCTAATTTACCGTTTTATCAAAAATTCTGGAAAAGGTTGTTGCAAATCAACTCAAACAATCTATTCGAACCTTGTCAATCGGCATACAGACAACATCACAACACTGAGACGGCGCTTCTGAAAATTCAAAGTGATCTTTTATGTGCTGCTGATGAAGGCACCGTTTCTATACTTGCCCTTTTAGACCGAAGTGCAGCGTTCGATACGATCGATCACTCGATTCTTATTGAACGTCTGTCCAAGTCTTGTGGGTTATCTGGTGATGTCATAAATTGGTTTAAGTCATATTTTACAAATCGTTCTCAGTCCATATTATCAAATGGATTACCCCAGGGCTCGGTACTTGGTCCACTTTTGTACGCTCTATACACTCAGCCACTAGGAGCTGTGATCGGACAGCATAGTGTTAACTATCACATGTATGCTGATGACACCCAGCTGTATAGATCAGTCTTTCCACCAGAGGCAACCTATTTAGTGTCGTGCATGAAAGATTGTATGGATGCTGTACAAAAAATTGAAGATGAACTAAGAAAAACCTGAAATATTATTCTGTAACCCAAAGAAATGTAAGACCTCTAGTGTGTATTTTTTGTAATTTATCCATGGAACATCATGTAAAATTCATTAATTTTTTCTAGAACTGATTACATAATATCCCTGAAATTTTAATTTTAAAACTACAGCGCGTCCAAAACCACGCTGCTCGACTCGTTTTAAAAAGACGAAAGAGAGCATTTTACACCAATGCTGTGGACGTTACATTGGCTTCCTGTGAAAGCTAGAATTATTTACAAAATGTCTGTTCTGTTTTAAATGTAAAAATGAAACTGCCCCCTGTTATTTGATTGACCTTATAAATGATTATGTACCATCTCGTCAGTTAAGAAGAAGTATCAGAAACTTTTACATTTCCCAAGGAAAGGTGTAAACAAATAGCTGACAGGTCTTTTAACCATGCATCCCCACTATCTAGAATACTCTTCCCCTCAGTATGAGAAAAATGTCAGGAATGTCCGAGGACACTTTTAAAAAACACTTGAAAACATTTTTAATGCAATGCTATTTGGATGATTGATGATTGTGAGTTTGATTGATACGAATAATCATTTGTGTGTGCGTGTGTGTGTGTGTGTGTGTGTGTGTGTGTGTGTGTGTGTGTGTGTGTGTGTATGTGAGGGTGTGTGTGTGTGTGTGTATGAGAGGGTGTGTGTGTGTGTGAAAGGATATGAACCTGAATTGTATGTTTATGTATTATAATGATCTATTCATTTTAAAGGACTGTAAGCGCCTAGAGCTGTCATGATGACGGGAATGGGCACTTTAGAAATACATTACATTATTATTATTATTATTATTATTATTATTATTATTATATATGGGTGGATATGAGAAGGTGGATGGACATATGAAGATGGGAGGACACAGTAATTTGGGCGGACATAGGAAGGTTGGCGGACATGGGATGGTGTGTGGACAAAGGAAGGTGGTTGGACATAGGAAGGTGGGCGGGCATGGGCAAGTGGGCGGACATAGGAAGGTAGACGGACATGGGAACTTGGGCGGACATAGAAAGGTGAGTGGCCATAGGAAGGTGGATGGACCGTTGAAAGGTGGTCGGACATAGGACGGTGGGCTGACATAGGAAGGTAGGCGGACATGGGAACGTGGGCGGACATAGAAGGTGGGCGATCATGGGAAGGTGGTTGGACAAAGGATGGTGGGCGGACATAGGAAGTTGGATGGACATAGGAAGGTGGATGGACCGTTGGAATGTGGTCGGACATAGGAAGACCGATGGGCATAGAAAGGGTGACAAGATGAATGAGCAGAGAATACCTAAAATGGTATTTGAGTGTATTAGAACTAAACCACGAAATATATAGACATAGGAAAATGTGGACAGAGGTCATATCTGATATTGTCAAGAAAAGAGAAATTACTTTAGTAGATGCAAAGCTGAGGAAGGGTTTTACCCGAAACGTTCTGTATCATAGGTCACAGTGGGTTGATCACCTGCTTGGCTTAATACCTTGATCCAGAGAAATCCAGCACTAATAGTGCTGGCCCTACACTGTAATGGTAAAAGGGAATTGGATAAGAAAGAAAGAAAGTTCTGTATCATTGTTATTGTCTCTATTGGAAGTTTCTACATTTTTCTCTGTATTTTTTCAACATTGACTTGAACTTGAACTTCCGGCAGCCTTCATTAGCCTAGATGCAAAGAAAAGAAGTCGAAATAGAGAGGAGTTGAGACATTTTATTCATTATAGATAAGCCTGACACCGAAAGGTAAACTAGGAAATGAGTAAGAAAGAAAGTAAAACCTGCCCACAAGAAATATCTCGTTCACGATGATTATTCCCCACCTGCCTTCTTTCTAAAACCGCCTTCATGTCCACAAAGCTAAACTCTTCTATAATTTCAGCAAATCATTAACCCCCCCCCCCCGCCCCCCTCTGCCGCAGCCCCCACATTCAATCACAGGCTTTCGCCCAATCAGCCATCAGGTAACTGGTTTGTCCTCAATCTTCCAATCCTATCGATCTATGGACATCGCTATCGATCTATCGATCCATTGGGTGCAGGTCAACGCGAATGGACGGCTGTTCCCATCACCTCCCCTCTCTTTGCAATGATGACATCCCGCAATCAACCACAGTTCTCTCCAACTTTCAGCGATCTTTTCAAATCTTCGTATCTCCTCACAACCTACATGTCCCTGTTTGTGCTTTGTTATCCAAACCACATCATACCCCCAAGAAGTGTTGTGGCCAGCTCCATGTCAAGCATTGCTGAACACAGAGCTAGAAAAACTCTGGATCAGGTAGATAAAGCAAGCAGGTGATCAGCCCACCGTGCCCCGAACCTTGAATGACACAATGAGCGTCACATTTTTAGGTTTTGTCCAAGTTCTGGTCCTAACAATATTTACTGTTGCCTAGGTGGTAAACCCCTCAGCTATAAGGAAACTGAGCGGATTTTGCCACGTAAGGCGAAACTCATGGTGATGGTTTTGGCAGCACTTAAAACGGGCACGCCACAATTCATTTGTCGCCTTCTGGATAGTCTGTCGCCTTCTGGATAGTCTGTCACATATTATCGCATTTACAGCTTTCATATAACAGAAGATAATGATAACAATGATAATGTCATTCATTTCTAAAGCGCCAATTCCCGTCAACATGACAGCTCTAGGCGCATACAATCATTTAAATTAATAGATCGTTATTACATAAAAATCACAATTCGGGTTCATGTCCTACACACACACACACACACACACACACACACACACACACACACACACACACACACTTTTTTTCTTTCTTTTCAAAAAAAAATTCAACGTCTGCAAAATCATGCAGCAAGATTAGTCCTGCACAAAAAAGAAAATTGATAACATATATATACCTTTGCTCCTTGATCTTCACTGGCTGCCCATACCAGAAATAATATTTTATAATGTAGCTCTTCTAGCTCATAAATGTATAAATGATA
>JARBEQ010212276.1:0-12391 GCA_030265355.1 Tritonia tetraquetra
CCCCCCCTAATTTCATCTATTCATTGCCAGAATGTTTGTCTCATGTTTCCACTGTTTTCAAGATATTGGGGAAAAAAGTAAATAGAATAGAAATCATGCAACCTTGAAGTTTAAGTTGTTCGTTTTACACCCTTGGCAACACATTATGGGTTATATAAAAGGCGGGGCTTCTGGTTTATAGTCCATCTCTGACAGGAATTAATTACACAAGGAATGGTCAGAGCTATAAAAACTCAGAGAAAGTCTACAGGGAACAATTGCCACCAGGATTTGAATCCAGGACCTTATACTAACGTGCACAAGGTACACGTGTTATTGCTATGCTATGACACCCCTAAAACTTTTAGATTCAAGCCGAAGCAAAATATCCTTGGTACAGTTAACTATTTAAAAAATCTATCTCTAGCATCATACATACCGGAGTAGTATTGGGACCCACAACAGTCACCTGTGATAGAAAAGATTTACAAAGGTAGACTATTAGGTTTGATAAAGGAAATAGTTCAATATATAGAGAGTAAACCAAATAGAAGATACATTTTTGCTTAAAAAACCCCCCAACCATTTCATTTCTATAAAACTAGATGAGATCCCGCACATTTGCGGTAAACAGTGTGATATAAATTAGAGCCAAATTTGATCATCAATATTATGACAGGACAATACCAACGTGGGGAGAGAACAAAAATAGTTCAGAGTGTTTTGAGTTCATCATTTAGATTTTGACAGGGTCAGTGTTAACTCTTTCGATATCCTGCCCCTGAGAAAATGTTACCCTTTCATTATCAGCCCCCTGGAGATCATGGATACACGAGTATGAAAAAATGTCAATTCTGAACTTACAAGAGAGGAAACAATAAAAGTAGAAATTTTCTGAAAAGGGAATGAAAGAGCTTTCTTATGAAGTAATTCACAAATGCTTTGCACACCTTTTGTGTGCTTTTATGTAATGTAAAAAGTTAGGGAATATTTTATTGAATAAAAACTATGACAACAATGTGTATGTGTAATTTGACCTTGTTCTTGGCCACATCTTGTATAAAATACTCAATTGACTGTGTGTTTGTTCATAAGTAATCCATGTTTCTGAATACCTTCTTAAAACGAATAAATATACAGAAAGGCCACTATCAGCCTCATAAGAAATCCAATTCATGTAGCTATTAGACTTCACAAATTACGCAAAAATTACTAGATTATCACTAAAACTTCAATAACTTTGTAAAAAATGGATCACTTCAAATGTAAAGACAGACATAGACAAAGGGAAATCACTGTGGAAAATATTGGCAGGGGACACAATGCTTTGTTTCAAGGTACTGTCTCATGGCCGGTATTCCAGGCCAATGCTAACAATGGGATGGGGGTCAGAGTCTTTGGCCGGTATTCGGCCAATGATAATGAAAGAGTTAAGTTAAGGAACATGTGGCTACACACTTATCAGTAAACAAAAACAATTTCGCCAAAACCAGTGTACACAAAGCTTTCATCCTCGTTTGTTACAAAGTATCGCAGTAAAGCGCGAGCCATCAAAAGCCAACAAGTCAATTGTTTAGTCAGTTTATTTAATGCAAACCTAAAAATCACCATAAATTATATAGAAAGAAGATGTTTGGACGTTAAAAACTCTTTGATGGCATTATTGATATCTAGAAGGCGTTTTTTCCTCATGGTAGTGGTAGTCAAACTCTGTTTGGTCCACAAAGATGATTTAAAAATGGCATTGTTTTGGTTTTAATGCATGGGGAAAATGAAACAATTACATTTTGTTTATGTCCACCATGGGCTGAAGAAAATATGCCCTAACTTCATGGAAAATTTCATAGACGTGCGTCAAAGTGTTAAATGTATTTACATACCTTTCTAGCCCACTAACCGTTAAACCACTCATCATGGTACTGTTAAGTGTTTTCTACGTGTAAGATACATGCAAACCATAATGTATGTATGTACTAACATTAATTTTTATTATCATAGTGTGCGTTGTATTTGTATAAACTCTTTTATTATACATGTGTATATTTGTATGATATGTATTTTTGTACATGTATGTCCCTACCATGCCTCACCTTACTCACACCCTATACCTTAGCCGTGGGCTTTCATGTTATGATTTAATGAGTCCTAACCCCTTCCTGTTGCTTAACATTATATCACATTCCTTCCTGAATGCCTTACACAGCCAAGGTGGTAACCATAGATAATATATATCTACAGAGCCACCTATTCCCCTACTACCAAGCCACATATCCTTTTATTGGCAACTGGTTCCAGACTTCCTGCAAGAACAATGTCTACCTCAATATCCGTCAAGCCCTTAGCCACCACTGGCTACCAAACTTGACTGGGAACACTAGTCCAGACCAGAGGAGACAACCACGTTATGAGGGATCGGACAGTTGACATAGCATTAAAACAGATAAGTGGCCTTGACCACATGGGAAGTACAGTGACACGTAATAAAAGTTCAGCTACCAAGGCATGAGGGATTATCTCCATTGTACTAAGAATCAAATCAATCTTTTTTGTGTTAGTCTGTGCTAAATTCATGAATTTAACGAGCCAATACCAGGCACTTCTATCACATTCAATCATGTTCTATCCATATAAAACTGGGGCCTACTTCATTCCCTAGACATAATAAATGTAACAGAACCTGGAAATATACCAAGGATTCTCACTGGCACTGTTACACAGAGATCAGTTTACAAAAATAAAATAAAACATTTTTTTTTCCAATTCTGTAAATAATACAATGAATCTAACTTATACAAACCTCTTCTAATTTACATCTTTTAATAACTTTCATCTGGTCATCAGTCACAAATAATCTTTAGCCACCAACAATTTATTCTTACATAATATTTTTTACAGAGTCTCAACACCAACCGTAATTAATGTTAAATGTTCATAATTTTCAACTTGTGGTGATATGAAAATCTTACAGGATGTTACTTCTAATTAAGTGATCATAATTAAGGTAAACTCACTGTGTTGTATGTGTATTGTCCCTGGGCATTCACTGGTCCTGGTTGAGAAAACACTTGCACCGGAGGTGCGCCATAGCCTGGTTGAAGAGGCTGTCCTGATGCAGGAGGATAATGTTGAGGTGGAGGGTAAGGCTGGGCCACTCCGGAGCCATAGTTATAAGCACCGGGTTGAGGAGGGTATGAAGGCTGTGGGGCTGGGTAAGAGGCTTGCTGAGGGATGGGATAAGGAGGCTGTTGGTAGGTTGGTGGATAAGGAGGCTGGCCTGCCCCATAAAACTCATCAGACCCAGCGGGGGGAGCTGATGCCTTGACTACATCATCATAAGATGGAGGTTGTGCTGTTGGATTGCCTATAATATATTTTTTAAAAGGCTTTGTTAGCAAAAATCAAATTCAAATGAAATAAACTTAAAGCATGCTGTCATATCATTGGCGTTCGACTCTGTGTAAGCCTCATAATTAGGTCAACCAGTTTTTTTCACTAAAAATATAGTACATGCTATTTTTGGTCTGTAACGAGCACAAATAAAGTCAATTTTGACAATGTAGATATAAGATAATAGGTAAGACAAAAGGCGCATACACATGTTTATTGTGCTGTGAAAATGTTGGGTAGGATAGTCATACCAATCACCCACGTGGTGCTTACACGGACAGTGCACCGCGAAACAGGTCCAACTGGCACTGAAAAGCAGTGCATGCACAGTTAGAAACTGTCCTAATCGTGCATGTGCCGACAAATGTCGGGCGATGATCGTGTGAGTGTATTGATTCATTTATATAATTCCTAGACATTTAAAAATCATGGATGCCATTATACTAAATAAAACCAGAAGAACGGTTAGCTTTTCAAGCATTTCTGACATGTTACAAACACATCATGTTTTTCTCACTTTCTCAAATATCTACCTTCTCTCACTTATACGGATAGAGTCTGACACTGACAATGTATATATATATATATATATATATACTTTCAGAGTCAGAGGAGTACCTGCCAAATTCAACAGCAGTTTTTAAAAGATGAAATGACTTTGATCAATCATTACTGATGAAAAGCACACAAACAACTAGATAATCAGTATTAAATAGTATCATCAAAAAACTGAAACAATCAGTCAAACATTAGCAAAAGAATGGTTTGACTTATATTAATTGTCACATTTTATTTAGGCTACTTTCTTTTAATTTCACTTGTTGCTTTGTTTCGGCAATACATCCAGCAAGTTACCTACCTGAAAAATCCAACCTGAGAAAAAAATCCTACTCAGCAAATGAAAACATCGCACAATTCATCAGAACTCAACAGTTGTAATAAATTGATAAAAATAATTCCCCAAAAAGAAAAACAAATTACTGTCACGAACTTGAAAATTCCTTTATTTTGTTTGGAGGCTTGAGAACATTTTTTTGTGTGTTTAAGTTTAAGTTTAGCAGAATTCAAATATATAATATGTGAAACAAGCGCTTTCACACCAGAAAGGCTGATAACCCTTATGCCTACAAATACGGCACAAAAGCACAGCATTGTTCACTTCGTGGCCTAGCCACTCCACAAGTCGATCGTCATGAAGCCATGCAGGATTAAAATAACACTTTCCCACGATGAAATTCACAACACAAAAATGATTACATTTACATATGGTTACCACAGTATTGGTTAAAACCTTGTTATCTCAGGAAAAATTTTAGTCACACGAAAATGAAAATATCCCTATCCGGATGCGCACCAACAGTAAACAGTTCAAGCAGATTTTAATGCAACACTATAATATAGACGAATCTTCATCCATAACCTGTATAGCAACTGTACGGGACAATAAAAAAGGTCACAATTTTCCATCCGCCATTATATGGCCTTTAAAAAAAAAATCCATAACTTCAATTTCTGACTGTTTTCCTACTTTCTGACCCTGCTGGACACCCTGATCCAGGCAGGGTGGAACAATTGGGGAAAGGTTACAAATTAAAATAAAATAATCTCTACTACGGCACAGGACATTCCAACTATTCTTGTGATTTATCATTATTATTACATTTACTGAAACTAATTATCCAGGAAGGTAATAAATCAGACTTTATTGCGGATTATGCATACATCATAGTCATAGACTCTAGATCAACGGTTCTCAACCTTTTTCAATCCGCGACCCCCTTTGATTGTTTGGCAAGAGAAACGACCCCTCATACCCCAACCCCCGAATAAAGTAATAAACAAACCCTTTTAATCCTCAATGATCTTGCTACCCACAGTTTGAGAACCGCTGCTCTAGATTGAATGTACAGCACAAGAAGGACGGCAGAGGGAGTCAGGAAAGGAGAGAATGAAGACTGAAGAAAGGTGAGTAGGCGTGAGATATTTGTCACAATGCACACAACTGATTACTGAACTAGTCTACAACACTAGCCTATCTCTAGATAGGTCTAGACCTAAGCCCATATTTTTACTTTTACTTTCATATTTATAGACTCGACAGGACTAAACAATATCTTACCTGACATCAGTGCCAGTGGATTGAAATCCTATTTCGTGATAGCTAATTGGAAGCTTCACAGTGTTGTATACAAAGACAAAGAAACTGAACTCTGAAACGTGGTCGTCTGATAGATACAAGTCACAATGAGTCCGGCCCACTTCCTAGAAATACAATCTCGACATCATTTGAGTCTTGTTTACATCCGTGATGACGGAAGTTGCAATGAAAAACTTTAAAATTTTCCAAGTGGGTGGTGTATAAAAGTGATCGCGACACCAACTACGGTCCGTGTAGCTAACGCATGCGCAGTGTTCTTGTTTATATTTTAAACGAAGTGGGTCGGTGTAGCGGTAACCGCGACACCAACCATACGGTTATGGTAGCAAGTAGCAGACCAAATCAGCTGGCGGTTATGAGGTAATGAATCTGTTTACTATTCTTACCTTGTTCTGCCTTGGAGAAAAGAGAACTCATATGGACTTTATTTATTCGTTGCATCCAAATTATTGTCATCCATATCTTACGGTTTTCTACAATGTCTGCCTTCAAAGGAAATGAAATGCGCCGCAACAGAGGTGGGCCCCACAAAACAAAGCCAGCAACAGAACTAACACACTGGAGGCTGTCAAACACTGATGGCAGACAAGTGTGGACTTATTTTGAAAAAGAAGAAGACATCCCTCGAAAGCAAAACGCAGTGGAAAAACACTCTTTGGGGTTGGATACGGTAAGTATCTTAGATACCTATACTAGCCTATTTGCTAGGTATGTATCTTCTTCTTTTTGTCTTATATATAAATTATATGCCCAAGTCCAAGGGGCTATGAGATGATGGTGGTATCTTCTTAACACAAAGCAAGGAACGTGTTGGGAGTTTTTTTCTATCTCTCGCTTAGTATCTATGTAGAGCTAAAGAAGGTTTTAAGTTAGCTTTACGCCCTTAGCTTGTTTGTTTCTTGTTCACACCCCATTAATACTGCATAGTGTTGGGGCCAACCCCATGTTCAGCCATAAAAAGCACACAAGATACTTGGTATAGATCCAGCACCCCAACCACCAAGCATGGCTGAACACAGGTTTGGAAATCCTCTGGATAAAAGAATTTCAGACAAGCAGGTGATCAGCCCACTGTGTCCTCAACTCTTTATTGACAGCATGAGCAATACACTGGGCAGTATAAATCATAATCAAGGTCATAAACAAATTATTTTAGCCCTTGTGGTCACCTCCTCAGCTCTGGGATAATGCTACTACCAATTCAGTAGTGGGGCGCCCATCCCTTACCCAGCGGGTAGCAGGTGGTGGATAGCATCGTGAAATACCCCATGTGTCCCATGATGGAAACATTGTGAGAGTAAGAGCCACACTCAAAGCTCTAGCCTTGATCGGCAAATCCCCTACGAGAAGGAAACTCAGACAAGAAAACCAATGCTGAAGACAATGTGCAAGGCCAGCGTGTGCATAACAGCAGTATAACGCAATACACTCATGGATGGACAACAATGATATATCACATGATGGTGCTCTGCCCATGGAGTCCCACCAGGCAGGTAGAGTGCCGGGCCCCACGACTCTAAGGGGCACATCCCAAGCTACCAGTGGTCACCCCATCCCGCTGTGAGAAGCCAGGCTTTGGAGATGGAGGGTAAAACGGCTAGCTGTAACAGAACATCAACCACACAGGAAGACCCTAGGCCGCTCAGCATCCTGCATTGGAACGTGGAAGGAGTCAACAACAAGAAACTTCCCCTTACAGAGAGACTGCATGCAACCAACATAGACGCACCTGAACCCTAACCACAGATTCATCATCAGAGGATACCAAACTTTCAGGATGGACAGGGAAGGACGACACAAGGGAGGAGTGCTGGTGCTCAACTAAAACAACATCCCAGCCAAAGAAATCACCGTGGACACGAATCAGCAAGCTGAAATCCAGGGAGTCAAGATCACAGTGAACCACTCTGTCATCACCATCTACATCCTGTACCTTCCTGTAGACAGAGAACTCTCCTAACAACACATGGACACACCAGAAGAAAACTGCTTGGTTGTTGGAGACTTCAACAGCCACTCAACCTGCTGGGGATATGAGGAGACAGACAGAAGAGGAAAAGAAGTGAAGGATTGGCAGATAGACAACAGAGGACCCACCGACTTTCTCCTCGTGCAGATGGTTGACCACATCTACCCTGGATCTTGCCTTTGCAACTGACGACCTCTCCAAGAAGACAAGCAGAGGAGTAATAAGCCAGTTGGGAGGCAGTGACCACAGACCAGTGAAGCTGGCCATCAGCTTGCGGTACAGGCCACACCACTCCACTGCATTTTCCAGATGGAACTACAAGAAGGCAGACTGGGAAATGTACTCCAAGCTCACTGATCTCTATGCCAAAAGCCTGCAAACACAAGATCAGAACATCAAGAGGATCACCGAAATCTTCAACCAAGACATCCTAAAAGCGGCACTAAAAAAAAACTACAGGACATATCGGACTGAAGAGCTTTAGGAACTTGAAGAAGTGGAAGACAACCCCACTGTAGAGAAAGACACTGCCACCAAGTGTAGGAGGATCTACATCCAAGCAGCAAGATCCAGCTGGAAAGAGAAGACTGAAAATCTCACCTCGGACAAGGTTGGAAACAGACTGTGGAAGCCATGAACAATGACGACATGAGAGCAGCTCCTGTCACCATCGAGAATGACCAGGAGATGCTGACAGGACAAAGTGCCGTCACTGCTTCATTGACCAATATGAGCAGACCACCAACATTGCTATCCCAGATGTCAGGAAACAGCAAGTCCACCAAGAATGCAAGAACCTCAAACAGGAAGAAGGAGAAGAGCAAGAACACATGAAAAAGCCATTCAGCATGGAAGAACTGGAAGGAGCCCTGAAGACACCCAAGGAAAAGAAATCCCCTGGGCTGGACAAAATCACAAACCAAATGATGCTACATCCGAGCACTGGAGCAAAGACAAATCTTCTGAAGATCTTTAACAACAACTGGAAGACCGGTCATGTCCCACATATCTGGAGAGAATCTGACATGGTGCCCATCCACAAGAAAGGCAAGGACCGGGCAAAGGTGGACAGCTACAGGCCCATCAGCCTCACCAGCTGCGTGGGAAAACTTTTAGACAGGCTTATCCACTCCAGGTTCTTGTGGCATCTGGAGAAGAACAACATCATCCAGAAGAGTGGTGTATCCGGATGTATTCTCTAGTGGATCTCACAGTACCTGCACAACAGGAATGCCAGAGTCCATCTGAAAGGGCAGTATAGCCACAAGAAGACACTGAAAGAAGATGTCATAGGGAGGTGTTCTCAGTCCCACCATTTTCCTTGTCTTCATTGACGACATTGTCAGAGACCTCCCCCCGAAACATCCTTGGTGCCATCTACGCAGATGATATGGTACTCTGGTTCACATCACCACTGCCAAATACAGACTATGAGAGGTGTTGAGACTGCTGGAAAATTGGACAAAGAAGTGGCTGGTCACCATCAATGCCAGTAAGACCACCTGCCTCTCTACAAAAGTAATAAAAACGATGCTCAAGATCAACAGATACACCCTACCAGCTGAAGACAGCCGACGTATTTAGGAGTCAATATATGACTTACATGGAAACAGCAGACAGAAATTCAAAGCCAGAGCCAAGGTATGGCTGAAGCGGATTAAAAATACTGACGGGCACGACATGGGGTGCCGATGCCAGGATCCTCAAGAAAATGTACACGGGCAGAATCCGACCAGTCCTCTAGTATGGGATCACTGCATGGGGCAAAGCAACCAGATCCAACTTTAATCGAGTCTGCAAGGTGACGAACCGAGTGACCCGAATCATCACAGGAGCCATGTGATCAACCCCCATCAAGGAACTGGAAACCATCACAGGACTACAACCCATGGAAGACAGGAGAGACATGAAAATCCTGACCCAGGCAGCCAAGTACAAGAGACTGCCAGGTCATCCCATGAAAGACAGGATGTCTCAGCCAACAAAGGGAAGACTGAAGAGGAGGAGAAAATTCATCCACCAGGCACGTGCCCTTTACTGCCAGACAGGCAGACAGAAATGGTGGCGCCGGAGTCTACATTAAGTACCCAGGAGGAAGAAAAGAAAATATTATCCCTCGCTCCTCTATTCCACCAACTTCAAGGCCGAAGCTGTTGCCATAAAAACCAGCACATCCCACATTGAGCACTGTCCTGACACCTCCACTAATGTTGTCTTCTTCAGTGATGCCAAGTCCATTCTGCAGGCCCTTGAAACTTCCCAAGATAAAGAGCTGAACGGTCTGGCTTTGGCCCTGATCCTCTGCAGAGCCCATGCTGTTGTTCTGCAAGGGAGGGATCAGAAAAGGAGCATACCGACAAGTCCACAACCTTCAATGAAGCCAAGACCATTATTAAGACCACGCAACACAGCATGTGGATGCAACACCCACAATACAAATACAACAGAACCGACCCCTATCGTCTGCTGTCTAGAGCCGAGCAGGTGACAATTTTCAGGTTGCGGACGGGTCACAATAAAATGAACTATCATATCTACATCAGGTTCCGCATCGGGCAGTCAGCCCAATATCCCTGTCAGATCGGCAGTATGACAACAGAACATCTCTTGCAGACGAGCCCACAAAAGGAAGACCTCAGGCGGCAGACCTGGACAACGGAGACCCCACTGGCAAGGAAACTCTATGGTGGCCTGGAGGACCTGCGACACACCACTGCCTTCACACGAGAAGTTGGCGTGTCTATCTGAGTGTTCGAGAAGAAGAAGAGGACCTCCTCAGCTATGAAAGAACTGGGAGAATTTGCCACTTTAGGCAGTTTGCGCCCTTAGCAACTGATTATTAGGTCATTTCAAAGGCAGGACCTCTGGTTCAAATACAGGGTCTGAGGGTATCCAAAGGAAAAAATCCCTGTCGCAGCCAGAATTAGAATGCACAACCGTCTACGCACAAAGTGAATGCATAGGCATTCTCCTAATGTCCTCTTGATATTAGATTACTAACATTTTTTTAATGTCTTGTTTGCATCCAAACAAAGATATTGAAGGAAAGAGCAGCCCAGTGTGATGGAACCAGGAGTAATAATGGTGTAGGCACGCTATAGACTACTTTAAGGCAAAGGATGTCTCATCCAGTCACCTATACTTAGTAGACTATCCTAGTCTATGTGCATGTATGTTGTTCTGCAATAAATGATGTTGGCAATGAATGTAGCTACTGTGGTCTTTTTTTTCTAATCATGAGAAGGCACTGATGAAAGTTCTCAATATTTGACTATATTATGTATGTGAGTACTATTGTTGGAAAATGTACATTGCCCCACCCATCACACACACACACATCAAGCCACATCTCTATATCATACTCAAACTGTTGCAACCTCTTTCCTTTATTTCCTTATTATTATCCTGACTGTGATTTTACCCTCTGTTGGTTTATAGAGTGCAGAAGCTCCTTATCTACCACAACCAGGAAAAGTCCAGGATGCGGCTGTCAATGGAATGAAGTTTTACTCTAGAATTCAAGGAGAAGATGGACACTGGGCTGGAGATTATGGGGGTCCTTTGTTCCTGATGCCTGGTAAGACATCTACTGTTTAGAGAATATAATATACTGTGGTGTTTTGTTACTGTTATTTGTGAATCGTGACATTTTGTAAGCTATGGATGTCGATTTAAATATCCAAGAAAGGCCATTTTGATGCAAGAGAAGAAAAAAAGTACACTCTTGAGAAATGCGAGAAACAACAGAATGTATTATTATTAAAAAAATTATTTTCCTGGTTAAAGTTTTAGGCAAAGCCATAAATATTGTCTAGTTTAGCTTGATAGCTTAGAACATGTTCTTATTATTTGAAAAAATTTGATTTTGTTGACATGAAAAAAGTGTGAGATTATATTTTGAAATTGTGTAAATTTTTTTCAGGTCTTATCATAGTTTGTTACATTACAAATGTACCTTTTGCTGAAGCCCAGCGGCTAGAAATGATACGCTACCTCAGATCTGTGATGTGTCCCGATGGAGGCTGGGGTCTGTAAGTACCCTTTTTTTTGTCATTAATAGCTTTAGTTTCTGGATATTATATATTTAATGAAAGGTCATGTATCTGCTTATACTTATAGCTGTCTAAACAAATTTAGATAGATGCTGAAAAAATATTTAGATTAGTAAGGTGCTCTTCATTTCAATTGAGATTTTTGTTTTTGTTTTTGTTAGTCACATTGAAGGCCCTCCAACTGTTTTCGGATGTGCTTTGAACTACTGTGCAATGAGAATACTGGAGGTTCCTGCGAATGATCCAGATTTGAAGAAAACAAGAGAATTACTGATCAGCATGGGTAAGCGTAGTAAATACGGAATCCTATAATAATAATAATGTAATTTATTTCTAAAGTGCCCATTCCTGTCAACGTGACAGCTCTAGGGGCATACAATCATTTAAAATATATAGATAATACACAAAAACACAATTCGGGTTCATATCCTTTCATACACACACACACACACACACACACACACATAAGTGATTATTCGTATCTATCAGGCTCACACTATAATCATCAATCATCCAAATAGCAGTGCATTAAAAATGTTTTCAAGTGTTTTTTTAAAAGTGTCCTCTGACATTCCTGACATAAGAGTATTCCAAATAGATGGGGCAGCATGGTTAAAAGACCTCATGCTTTATTATTATCAAATCTTGATTCCCTAGTTGGGGGGTCCCAGTGGCACAGAGGTACGGTTCTTGCCTCTGAAGCGAAAGGTACCGGGTTCGAATCCCGGGAAGCGACACTGTCGGGTATTTTTCTCCTTGAAACTAGGTAAAAACCTATTAGCCACTCCCCTGATCCTATTCAGGTAGGTGGGATCAAGAACCTAGTCTTATCGGAGACGGACGATA
>JARBEQ010212387.1:0-12389 GCA_030265355.1 Tritonia tetraquetra
CACCTGCTTGGCTTAATATCTTGATCCAGAGAAATCCAGCCTCATAGTACTGGCCTTACACTGTAATGGTAAAAGGGAATTGGATAAGACAGAAGAAGAAAGAAATTAAATGATAATAATGTATTTATCTTACTCATTTATTTATTGACTGATTTTAAGTTACTTTATCTTACTTATGTATTCTTATTTTTCATTTTGTTTGTTTGTTTGTTTGTTGCTTTCTTATGTTACTTCGTCACTAACAATTAACTTTAATTTATGATCTGGTTTATTAAGAATGCTTCCACACCATTGTTCACACTAACCAAACCGGGTCAAATAGTATAAAAACGGACAAGGGGGGTAAAAAGTAAATACACAAATAAAATAAAATAAAGACCCCCCCCCCCCAAACAAAAACCTCCAATAACAAACAAACAAACAAAGAACAAACAAAACAAATTCGAAACACCTAAAACAACAAAAAAAGCATCACAAAAATAACAACAACCAAACAACCGATCCAAAGAACGAAATAAAAACGAACAAAAACAAAACAAAAACAAGAATAACGAACAAATTCAACAACTATTATTAGCTTGTATCCAATACCCTGCATTAAAATTTGGTAACCATCAAGCTCTTTTTCAATAAAATAAAAAGTATGTGTGCCAAATACCACAATGCGAATGGCCGCAATGTCTTTTCTGAAAACTGGGATCGTTATCGAATAAAAACGAGAGATACAATCAGCTATTATACTGAACTATGGATAACGTCTATGAATCACAACTTCCGTGACCCCACTGATGTTTTTATTATTCTGCTTCTGCTGCGATTGAGAAGTTGAAGAGTACTTTACACTCTCATCATGTTCTTCTATTGATAGTTCCTTGTTTAGTGTCGTTACATATTGAATTGTTTCTCCTTAACCCTTGAAAACCTTTATTTTATTGATATCGTCCAATCTTAGATTTCTTTGGTATTTGATGTTTTGAGTTCAAATTAATGTCGCAGTATCTGGAGGCCTAAAGAGGTCTTTGAATTTACCTGAGTGAAGTGGATATCTAAGGAAATTACGAAATTAGTTGCCCCCTTTTCTATGGGACATGCATTGTCATCGACGGAATCTCAAGAAAGTTGTATTGTTATTGCCAACAGGGTAATCTAGAGATTGAGGTAAAAACAACTAAAATAGAGTAATAGTGTAACTTCACCCACAATTAATATTCATTAATAATAGAATTGAAGATCTTTCTTTCTTTCTTATCCAGTTCCCTTTTACCATTACAGTGTAGGGCCAGCACTATGAGGCTGGATTTCTTTGGATCAAGATATTAAGCCAAGCAGGTGATCAGCCCACTGTCACTGTGGTGAGAATTGAAGATATAACATTATAATTATAACATAACTTAATGTCAATGATGTCACTGCCATGATGATCAATTTCAACTCCCAAGATATGATACGAGACTTAGATTCTAGTCTAGTAAATATAAGTCAAGAGATCTAGCCTGCCTAGAGTCTAGGTCAGGTAAAATCATACTCGCTCCAAGTGAAGAAACAGTCCAGACTTCTAGATCTAGATAGCTCTCTTAGCTCAAGTTGTGTTGTATGAGCCTTGCAGGTTTTACCTACTTTGTTGATATGATTGTTTCATTCCACATGTTAAGGTCTCTTGTTCCTTGTCCCTGAATCCTAAAATCTAAGACTAAACATACTTTAATTACTTTAAATGAAAAAATCATCTAGCCTAGGTTAGCCTATTCCCTTGGAGTAGACTGTCATGTTTTTAGATTTTATGATGGACATTGGTTTTAATTGTTTTAAAATTTTGTTTCCCTTCTCACTGATGTAGTGTCTACCCATGATAATTCACTTGTAAACTGTTTGAAAATATGTTTTCTGGCAATAATATTCGCTTAAATTATTTTCCTTGCAGAAAGAGTCAGGAAACTTCAAGAGCAAAATATATATTATATAGGCAGGGACGCCTGACGGTTATCGGGTTATCAGGGATGCCATGCACTTAATCAATAACTGTTGATCACTTTCAGTCAACCCGTTTGTAAATCTAATATCATATATTATGATTTAAACAATATTATATCAGAGGATGCGGTCTGCCACAGATGAAAGATAACACAGAGGGACTCCACCTCCATATAGAAATGATGCGCACGCCTTTGCTGTTGAATGCATCAACATTACATCGAGATCGTGTGCTCATAGAATAATGACGTCATTTTACTCAATGAAAGGAAAAAACGGAAGTAGGGAAAACTCTATGAGGAATGTTGCTAAATAAAATTCGAAGAAACAAAGCATTTTCTATAAAATCAACGGTCCATTCTACTACAGTTCTGACCGAGTCCAAACCTGGTCACAACTATTTTGTACCTTGTGTAAAAATTTCAGCAGTGTACAAACAGTATTAAGAGAGGAGTTTGGGTTTAGCCATTGACCCCACCAGCTTTATATAGTACAAAGAATCACAATCCCCAAATCTTCTTTTGTGAGTTTCCCGTACCTCCTTTTGAGCAGAGAAAGGGAGGCTCATTTAAAAAACTTTGGATTAATTAGCTTCTGAAATGCATACATTTGCAGGTTCACCTCATGAAATTTAGATGGTAAACCTGCAGAATTTTTATGTGCATTAATTTTGAAAGCTATTATTAGGCAACAGTCACCTTGTCTTATTGTACACAATCATGAAACCAATTAAGAATTCATTGATAAAGAAAATAGGAATATCCATTTGAAAACAGTGCCTTTGTGAGGTTCTTTTAACCTTTCAGCATCCATCTTGATTGGATTTGTCTTAACAGAGAATACATGAATTTAGAAACCTGGACGTTAAAAAAAAATAATTTTAAGATTCCATAGCAATGCCAATATTTTTTATTTGGTTTCTTTGGGTCCATGATAGATCACCTCATAAGAAAGATACTGATTTTTACACCTTGATGAAGTTTGCAGGAGAATATTATCGTTCTTCCTGAGAATATTATCGTTCTTCCTGTTTCTAAAATTTCATGTATTTGAAGCTGTGACCAAAAAGTTAGGTCATTTTGGTGTCATGATGTGATGGTGAACATGATATTGCAAAATTATGATAATAAAGAGATTACTTATATAATCTGGTACTTGAAGGATTAGCTTTAAAATCATCGCTAAAAGTCATGTTTGTACTAGTGCAGTATAAAAATATGTTATTGTTATGTTATGTAGGACAAAGTATGAGTTAAATGAATGTTATATATAGTATATCTTGATGATAGTAAAAAAAAAAGAAAATAAACCAAATGATAAAACACTTAAGATATTAAACCTGATACTATGGCTTATCATTTATTTAACTAGGGTTGGAGTATTATGATATTCATAGTGGTAGATCTTTTCTCACAGCAACATTTATGTTGTTTACTTTCCATGCACAAATCAAAACATTATATCAGAAGCGACCCAATGGAATTATTTGCGAGGGTCAATAGTGAAAGGATAATCCCTCAAGTCAATGCATGATTCAAGCTTTGCTATATTCAGCTGAAAATAGTGAACTCATTACATTTTTGGGTGTTTTTTTCCCCACACAAAGTGAATGGATTAACCAAAAAAGTCCTTCCTATCAAACATGATTTATTCTCTTTCAGATGCCTGAAGTGGTTAGTGTATATTAAATTGGACATTTATTTTAATTGATGTGCAAAATTGATTTCAAGATGATATGACACTTCAGATAGTGCTCTATGTAAATAGTGTGATGCTAATGTGCATTTTTCACATTCTTAGTTAATACATTGTTTTTTACTTTATCATTCAACGCTATATTTTAAAATGAAATGATCATTTATTTTTCCCTCTTTTTTTTCTTTTTAGTTTATATAGCGTGAAAAGCATCACCAATGCCAAACAACTACTAGGCATGACTGCCAACGATTCCGTACCTCCACAACCACTCAGTACTTATGCTCCAATTCCTTTTTCTGACGTGACAACACCCAAGTGTCAATGGGTTCTTAGAGCTGAGATCAATAACTCCAGGTATTATAGTGTTGTGTTCATGTGATTTGAACTACAAATTAAAACGATACTATTACAAAAAAAAAGAAAATTCTGAGATTGAAAAACAATGCTTATCATTGTCTTATCGGTTTAAGAAATGGTTAATAATGTCAGTGTGAATTGATAAACCTTTTTTTAATTGTTTTCATTTTTGAAGTGCTGTTTAGATATTTGTCACATACGGTTTGACTTGCGAAAGTATGAAATTGTGTTAAGACTGGTAAATTATATCCCATATATCTTTTTTATTATTTCAGAGTTCGAGTTTGGGATTTGGCAATCTTCATTCCGAATCTTCTGTTTCTGTTGTTTTTGATATGGAAAGTCCGTGGTGCCATCACAAAGCTCCAGACTTCGAACAGTCCCATTTTCACCGCTTTCTATGTTTTGGTCAGTTCAGGTTTCCACATAATCTCTTTTGTTTATGGTATTTATTTGTTGTTGTTGGGTTGGGTTTTTTTTTGTATGGATTGTTGTTGTTTTAATTTGTTTGTTGTTGGGGTTCGTTTTTGGTTTTTTTTTGGGGGGGGATCAATTGATTGAACAAGATTCTTCAAATATGATATGAATTTACAAAAATGTCCATGTCTACTGTCACTGATTTCAGGTGTTTGCTGTGTCAGGCACCAGTGTGTTGAGATGTGTTGTGTCTATGACAGTAGATGCTACCACAGAAGCAGGGGATATCACTGATAAGGTATTATTTATTTATAGTGTTTTGTTTGTTTTTATAAGCATAAAACAACAGGACCCAAGGTGCCTGTTTTCTAAGTGTTAAGGACAAGTGACGATTTGTCATCTTCTTGATCGGATGCTTGTCTACTAGCAACCGATGACTTGCTCGGTGTGAGCTGATCCCAATCCTACACCTGGGTCAAGTTGAGGGAGACAGTCAAAGAGAAGGAATTACTGAAAGTGGAACTAAATTCACCAGCATTAAAGTGTTAGGTCTTAACTGCACGGGCAGATCGCCTTCTTTTTATATTTTTAGGATTTAGAATTCCTTGTTACTTCTCAAGTCAATCCTGATATGAATGTTATAATACAGGGTGAGCACATAAACCCTCTTTGATTTTGAGAAGTTATTCAATCATTATTTTTCAAGTGTCTTTTCAATGTATCATATATCTTTCCAAAGACTTAGATTATTCTTTTAAAGTTAGTAGATGTTAGAGGGATGTTTTTACCTTTTTTATTTTAAGACTTGGTTGTTTTTATTTGAAATACATGCTTTAAACGATGTCTATTTGTTTCCAAACAGGTGCTGTGGTTAGTGCTGAGATTTTTCCTGCTTGCGACTGAGCTGTCTGTTGTCATTTTTGGATTGGCTTTTGGTAAGTTTCTGTAGAATGTCTCAATCAAACTAGAATCCTTTAAACAGTTTGAAGTTTAACACCCCTTTTCAACACATTGAAATCCTTAAATTTACTATTGTTTATTATCTCTCCAAAGTTCATAACAACTCCATGAGTGCCAGATGTCCATCTCAAGACAGATTTCTGTTTTTTTATACTTTCGCCATTTTTCATCTCTATTCTATAAATTACATCGGTAGTTTGTGACCATTTAGGTTTTTTGTCTTTGGTCAAGTTGAGCTTCAGGCTTTTTGAATGCCGTCTTCTGGCACCCATGTAACCCTTGTCAACTATTTTTTTTATTAAACATTTTCTTCTTCCTTGAGAGCCTGTTAGGCTGATGGGACTGGTGCTTGGCCTAGTTTTGGTAGTGTGAAGTGGACAAATGATGATTTTCAGTTTACTTTCCCAACTCACAGTTGAGAATTAGTACCCATTTCTACATCAAGATGAAGTCAGGCAATTTTATAAAACGCTTCACTGGAGTACCCAGCCAAAAGCAATAAACAGACTTGTCAGAATGTTAGTCTCCAAAGTGCATGCCTAACATGACAAGCAGCTTATATTGTAGGGAATTGATGGGGCTACTGCTGAGAGTTATTGAAGCATTATGAAGCATATACATGACATGAAGCATATTACAGAATATGACATTTATAGACATGTGGTCTCTACCTTTCTTTTCACATTCATAGAATGGGCGTTCACCAAAATTTCAGAAACTCTGTGTTGAGGTTTCTTATTCTACAAGTATTTTACAAACAAATATTTTAGTGTTAGGTTATCTGAAACCTTACACAGAAAGGTACTAAAAGATTATTGATAAAGAAAGAAGAAAGGTTATCTGAACATTAAAAAATACTTTTAGATCCCTTTTTCTTTTATTAATTGTAGTCCTTCATCAGAATTTGCTTGCATGTTAGGTTGTGTAGTTTTCTAATGCCATTTCAGATTTAATGAACATGTTACAACTTTCTCTCTTTTTTATAGGTCATCTTGACAGCCGTACCAGTATCCAGAGGGTTTTGATTGTCACCTTCTTAATCGCCTTGTTATATTCAATTACTCAGGTATTTTCAAAGTATTTACATGTATTATGAATGATTAAACTGTGCAAGATACTGGTGATAAGCCTGGTTTATTGATTAGGAAGGAAGGGTGTCTTTTGTTGAGGCTAGCACCCAACCTGATAAAATAGAAAGCGGGCACATCCATCTAATAACATGCATATCATCATTATCAGATTCTCATTGTAAAAATACATTTTTCATGTCCTTGTTGTGCTGTTAATGTACTTTTATGCCGTTAACATTTTAGGTGGTAAAACTTGTACCATTAGATCACAACACAGAAATTGGCATTTTGATTGGCTGACATATTTTCTGCTCAAAACAGGATGTTTTTCAAATGGTGCGTTCCGAAAGTTCGCACTTGTACGTTTATAATCTGACAGCGACGATTTATCAAGTGTGTTTGGTTGATGCTACAAGCATTAATGAAAGGGTTTTTAAGGTGCCCATGGCGAGTGTTAAGTCCTTGGATAATGCGAAGGTCCAGGGTTCACTGCTACTGTGCAGTTTTTTTCTTTGTACCTTTCAGAGTTTCATGGCTCTGCTATAGAGACTCATAAGTGGAATTTTGAACTCTTTGTCTCCCCCTAAGATTTTCATGGATGGACCACGACCAAATAAACTTATCGATAAGATTTTGCATGCCACATTTAGAACGACCCATATCTTTATTAAAAATAAAGATAATATAGAGCTAATGTATACAGTTTGTTAAAGTAGAGTTGGAGAAAAAGGGCAAAAAATACTTATCTTGTAATCTATGGTGAAACTAAGAAATGAGATGAAAGAGTAGTTGAAAAAAAATGATTACACAATTTTACATCTAATTTTCTCAACTTACCCAAAACTAAATAATATGCTCCTATCTATCCATGGCTCCTAAGGCCTTTTCACAGTGATGGTAATCCAATTATGAATATGAATTCCAAGTTTCATAGAAAAAATATTGAATAATTTTTTATTTATGTACCATTTGTTGCTATAATCACATACATTTATACCAGAAAACGCCCCTATATTCATTTTCATCTTATAAGTATCGAAAATCAATGCTAAGATGCTGAATTCAATAATAATCAACACCTCAAAGGCATAGGTTCACTTAGAAGGGCGTAGCCCAGTTATTCCAGGCTCTATTTCACAAAACATTCTTTAGAAGATCCTGATGAAACTAATATTTTTAACATCGAGTTCACAGTTTGAGTTTCAATCGACGGAGATGATCACTAGACTTAGCATGTACACAGTATTTGTTTACATTCATCACTTTGTTATTTTGCAAAAGAATATTATTAGCGCGAGTGGCAAAACTTGGCATGGAGTAAAAATTGAATTTCTTATGAGCCGTAAAGTGGTGCTTGGGGCTAAGTTAATCTTTAACCCATTCCACCCTAGGGCTGGTTACAATAACTATCTTCTGAACCCTAATAAAGCGAAATAACTCTATTTTGACAAGGAGTGATAAAAAAAATTTGTCTATAAGTTAAAATTAACTTGACAAAACAGTAACCATTGCATTGGAAAATGAGTGAACTTTCCAAAGGTATATAATTTTAATGGGTTTATTGAAAGTTTGTAGGAGAAAAAAAAACTTTCCAAAAATTCTTGTATTTCACTGGTCTTGGCCCATCATTTTCGCCCTCCACACTGTCACATTCACAATTTATATTATTTTCATCATTTTCCCCCATCACCAATATGTAGATTAGCCTAACTTTCGCCTCCTTACAACTCCTTTTTCTATTAAAAACTCAGTAAGAATAACAAGTCTTGCAAAGTAAAAAATCTTCGATTCAATCGGTTATAGAATGAAAATGAAAGTAGATCGAACCATCCAATTGTTTTCATAATTGTCTGTGAGATCTCCTGGTTAATGAGACACACCTGTTAGTATCGGAGAATGTGAGATTGCGTTGCCACGACACATCAAACATGAAAGTGTATGGCGCATCCAGTCGCGTCAGGCAGAGGGGGGTATGTCACATCAAGTGGCATTCAGGCGGAATTCCTGCCAAGAAAGAGTTGAATTAGAGTAACCACAGATGTATGTGAGTGGGTGATAGAGCAAAGAGTGCGCCATTGTGTATGTGTAAGTGAAAAAATAGACAAATTTAAAAGATTGTTTGTTGATTGTTGTAGTAAAAGATTGTATAAAGACTAAATCAATACTACTACTACCTCTTCTTCTTCTTCTTGTTATTATGCAGTGGTATGAATTATTGTTATATTTATTCCTATCTTTCAGGGAATTCTAGAATTAGAGTATGACCACCCAACCTTCACGGCAAAGTCACAAAACATTCTTCAAAATGGTACCTCCCAAAATTTCAACCTGTTTGCCCATGGTGGCATGATTTTCCTCTTCACGTCTTCTATGCTTAATTTTTTGGTAAGAATGTCATGTGATAAAAATATGTGTATAATAGTTTAGGTCATTTATGGGAGGAGGCAAATACTGTGAATTGATTGCATGTAAATGGAAGATATGAAAATTAAATTCCTTAAATTATATTTGGGTGGAGGAAATCATTATACCCTGACATAGAAAAGTAGAATAGGAAGTGGTGGAAGAAAGACAAGCTATGAGGTTCCGTAGAAGATCTCGTTAACAATGGTGTTACTTGGATGAATTATTGATGACTTTGATTTTTTTTCTAGAAAGACACATTACATCAAGGTTATGAATAAGTATGAATGCCAAAGAAAATACTTCTCTATGACTATCAGATAATTACTTATTGAAACCAAACTCCGCCAAAGAAGGTTTGATGTTTGCTTATTCTAAAATTTGGACGTCATTGCTTTGATTTTACACAGGTTTATTCAGTTATTGTTATCCTGCCTTTCACAAGACTTAGAGAAAGATTCCAGCTGCCAAGTAAGTAGGATCATTTTTGGATAGATTATTCATCTTATAACACTGATTAGTGCTATGTAATTAATACCTAGTAAGTCTTGTTTAATTACTTTATAATAATAATAATTACATGGGATCCTAGTGGCTCAGAGGTATGGTTCTGGCCTTTGAAGTGAAAGGCACCGGGTTCGAATCCCAGCTGCGACAGTTGTTGTTTTTCTTCATAAAACTCGGTATAACCCTATTTGCCACTCCTGTGATCCTATGAAGGTAGGTGGGATCAAGAACCTAGTCGTATCGGAGATGGACGATAAGTTTGGAGGTCCTGTGTGCAAGTTGGACATGTTAAAGAACCCTTGGCAGTTGGAAATCGGGAAGAGTAGGCTGATAGGCCGCTGTCCGGTCAAATTAATTCCTACCACATGAAAGTCCCAGTGGGCTGATCACCTGCTTGGCCTAATATCTTGATCCAGAGTAAATCCGTCTCATAGAGTGGGCCCTACACTGTAATGGTAACAGGGAACTGAATAAGAAAGAGAGAAAGAATCGAAAGATTGCTTTTTACAGGGTGTTTTATTTTCAACTTAACATCTATCCTTTATACAAATAATAGTGAACTGCCCATGCATTTACCGTCACAATTTGATCACACGATTGTTGTATGGCGATGTCACAGAGAGTTTGCGAGCTTTCACCTTTCAATCTGAAGAAATGTAGCTGTAAAAAGCTGAATATAAGGACTTGGGTTATGGTGTCAACTTAGCGATTAATGTTTTACATCGTCACATGCCTCTGCATGTTAAGACTTGAAAATTAAAGTAATGTATTCTATTTTTATTTCTGCAGCCAAACGTTTATTCTATTACTATTGTATGTTGTTGGCCTGTCTCAACTTGTGCCAGGCTGTGGCTTCCGTGCTGATCTACTTGGACTATGGCTGCAGCTTGTGGTAACTACATATGTGGTCCCCTACGTTTCTTTTTTATAGCAGAGTTACGTTGTTTTTTTGTCAAGAGCTTGCCAGTATTGCAAGAAGGGCTGGTGCAGTTGCATATTTGTATTAAACGGGAAGTGTACAATTATTTGGTTGTGTAGGCAGACAAGGCTTTATTAAGATAGTCTTTCTTTCTTTATCAATAACCTTTTAGTACCTTTCGGTGTAAGGTTTTTAAGATAGTAATGTTACTAAATTAATAGAGGAATTATGGCTTTCATAACATCAGCTTTTTTTGGTATTATCATTGTCATTTTGTCTTAATTCTTTCATTTTTTCTATACTCTCTGCTCTATTGTTATCTAACTGCATCTAAAATTATATTTTCTTAGCTTTGATTGAAGTCATTATATAAAACTATCTGTTTATAAGTCATTGTTATCTTTTTGAAATTTGAATGCCTTATCTTGTCATTTTCAGTGTTGTAGACGTCACCACGTTCATTTATTTCACTCTGTTCGATCCCCTGGTCTACTGGGTGTTTTTGTGGAAATTTTTCGAGTAAGTTTTGAATTCCTGAGAAGACAATTTTTGCTTTTTACTGTACTTAAATTGATAAAACTGATTCATAAAGTGAAAATGGTAATCTCTGAACGCCTGGTAAAATTGGCAGTATTGTTTAGTTTTTACTTGAATACTCTATTTTTTTCTTATCATCCTCTTCTTCCCGTTTTGAGTACAAACGATTATAAATTCTCTTCCCCAGAACCACTTCAACAGGTGTCCAGTTTTCTTACAAGCACCAGGAGAACTTTGTGGATGAAGACCAGGTCAGTCTACCCTACAGCAATAGCAGCAGCACCACCAAGCAGGATGACCAGTCTCCCATCTTCTCCTACGACAGCACCCACTTTGACGTGCAGTATTCACCCAGTCCTCACTCTACCGTCACTTCCAGACCGACCATGTCTGTCAACAGTGAACCACATCATGGAATGATGAGTTAGAAATGGCTCGTTTCTGGACTGCAGTGTTTTGATGGGGACTTTGTAGATTTGTGCTTTTTCTTGGGACAAATGAATGATTATCGGGGCAGTTGA
The DNA here is from genome assembly GCA_030265355.1 of Tritonia tetraquetra. Classification (NCBI taxonomy): domain Eukaryota; kingdom Metazoa; phylum Mollusca; class Gastropoda; order Nudibranchia; family Tritoniidae; genus Tritonia; species Tritonia tetraquetra. Next base: position 11,361 of record JARBEQ010212387.1, read on the forward strand.
ATGGAATGAAATGTTACGATGCCCTTGAAGTGGAAACATATTGATTGCTATTGAACAGTTTTTGTACAGAGATGCAAAATGGCATCCCACCTTGGGATTTGCGGCTTGTAAATATTAATGTTGGTCAAGTTATTGCATTTGAAAGGGGTAAGTGCTAATCTTCTACTTAATTGTAAGTAAAATGTATGCACTCCATAATTGATTTTAGGGTTCACAGACTTCATTACAAATAGTTTGAATAAAAGAGGTAAGCACAGGGACATAGAACGTTTCAGACAACAACTCCCTTCCTCAGCTTACAGACAACAAACTTAGAACATATAACACGAAAATTACTAGAAAACTCTCAAACAATTCGATTAAGACCTGTGGCCAAACTGACTGGGAAATGAGAAGATGTGGCTCGTGGTGTTGTCGGGGGATCATCAATTAGCTGTCAAGGCCCTTTGGAGTGAGGCAACCTAGACAGATGATGAGAAGGGTCTCCATCGACTTTCTCTCCAAGGCACTTTTGGAGGACAGATACTTCCAGAACTGAGGTACTTCAGTGACATAGAGAGGTGCTAAGTTTGCTAATTTGTCAGTCATTGGATACATGGAATCATGATTTATTTTTTTTTGCAATTTTTATTGCGCCGACTAATGTGGCTATAACAATCTTGAAAATAGAGATATTCAACTTCTGTAAAAAGCAAATTAGTCATAACTGGATGGATCACCAAACGAATACAACTTGGGTCTTCTTCTCAAGCGATTACTACACGATTCTAGGTGGGACCTCAATTTTGTGTGTCTTTTTTCTCTCCCGTCTCACCTCTCAGTTTCCTCCCTTGTTCTTAAAACTGTTTACCAAAACACTCTTTTTGATACAAGATTTAAAAGTTCAGTCCTTTTCAGTTGCATTGGTATGTTATATGTGTTGTTTTGTTACGTCTTAAGTATTTTTTTCTTTCTTTCTTTTCTTCTTTCTTATCCAGTTCCCTTTTACCATTACAGTGTAGGGCCAGCATCATGAGGCTGGATTTCTCT
>JARBEQ010212497.1:0-11062 GCA_030265355.1 Tritonia tetraquetra
GAGAGAGAGAGAGAGAGAGAGAGAGAGAGAGAGAGAGAGAGAGAGAGAGAGAGAGAGAGAGAGAGAGAGAAAGAGAGTGTGTGTGAGAGAGAAAGAGAGAGAGAAAGAGAGAGAGAGAGAGAGAAAGAGAGTGACAGTGACAGAGAGAGAGAGATGAGAGAGAGAAAGAGAAAGAAAGAGAGGGAGAGGGAGAGAGAGAGAGAAAAAAAAAAATATATATATGGACCATAAACAAAATACGTGTTTCACTCCTAATTACGTCTCGTACTAATGAGACCGGTGTTTTACCTGTTTTGACAGCGTGAAACGGACACGAATAATTTTCTATAGAGGAGGCTGGTCCATCGCATATTACTTTTTTCCAACCTTCTGTTCAGTTGAAAAGCCATACACATTTCTACACCTGGATCTTGTGCGACAAAACTCGGAGTGAAATGGTTTGTCCACGATTCATGTCATCCAGAATTTTTAAAAACTTTTCCAAAAAAGCAAACCAGTTTCCATTATTATCTAACGTAAAACGCTTTCTTTAATTGTTATATCAATTAATAAAGTTCTACTTAACAGATTCTGATAAAAGTCATGCTGATATATCAAGACCAATGTGACCTTTTTTATCTTCTTTTTTAAAAAACCCCAACCAAAAAAAAAAAGAATAAATAGATACTATAGTATATTATAATAATATTTGAAAATAAAGAAAAGGAAAGTAAAAAAGATGAATACATAACATAAAGTAACACACAATAGAATAGATAGACAAATAAGGTAAACAAACACATTAAAAATAAACCATGAATAACAACATAGATAAAAAAAAGAAACAAAGACCAAACATTAATAGATATCGGATGTTTTGGGCATGGGACATGGTGGTGTCTGAGGACAAAACCTTCTGTCACTTGAAATTCAAGCCAAGATTTTCAGAGAAAGGAGATCTGGTGGTTTCCATCCCAGGAGACGCGACATGGGGCATAATTTAAGAGCTCTCAAGAACGATACACTAATACAGTTTAGTTAAGAGGAAAGTGACAGCGACGAGAAGAAAACACCGAACACCGCACAAGAGTTAAAAGATTAAAATCCTGACAATCTTTTTTCCTCCCACCCATGTCATTAATCACGTAAGATCCCCTGGGAACCCCGACGGAGGGTCAGTTCATGCAAGAGATGGCACCCCACTCCACACTGATCTCCAAATCCTATTCGATACGCCGTCTCTGCTCCAATAACTGGACGCTGGCTCCGGTTACAGTCCCCTCTCTTGGGACTGCCGCTTGGCGACGATAAATCTGTCGCCATATGAAAAGATCCCATGACTAAGACTTTATCGCTAGAGTGTTAGTCGTATTTAAAGAGAATTATTCATCATGATATAAACCATACAACAAAATACAAAAGGAAATAGTAGGAGTATATAACACAATGCATTCTGCCCTGCTATTACAAAATAACAGCCCAGAGTGACAAATGCTCTCATTTAATACAACTAAAGGATACAGAGAAACATTCATTTGCTTATTGGCATTTAGATTCTTCTCATGGTGTTAATAAAGGAAAGAGACACAGTGGGCCGATCCCTGCCTGTCGGAAATCCTTGGATATCCACAGGATGGGGCACACATGAGAGAAAACTTGTTCCGACGCCACAACCCGAAAAGCTAAACGACGCTACATTATTGTCATTTGAGTCTTCTGCTGTAAAATAATAATCTACACCGTCACCCATCACCCTCGTAAACAGACAAAATAAGCTTGTGTCCACATCGCTGGTCAATCGGTGATTACCTTTTCATAGCAACAACTATGTCTCTACTTCTTTGAAAGTTTAACGTTTAAAGTTATCCATTGTATGCCCCTGTCAACACTGGCAGGCCATAATTTCAGAGACGGGACCTCTGTTTATGTTTGTTTGATCACACGCCATTAATACCACAGAGCAGTGCCGGGGCCAACTGCATTTTCAGCCATAAAATGCAAAAACAGATGAATGCAGGCACCCAGACCACCAAGCATGGCTGAACACAGTGTTGGAAATTACTGTGGCTCAAAGAATTCCAGACAAGCAGGTGAACATCCAACTGTGTCCACAACTCTTTATTGACACTATGAGCAATACACTGAGCAGTATTAATCATTAGCAAATTATTGTAGACCGTGTGGTCCCCCTCAGCTATATAATAATATAAGAACTGGGAGATTTTGCCACCTTGGGCGGACCTCTGTTCATACTGTTCATCATAGAGTCAATCTCCGGCAGGACTTGAACGCACGCAGTCGGAAAACAGCCATTTAAACATTTGACCTGACTGGGATTCGAACTAAATTCCACAGAGATCTCCAGAAACACGTCATCTCCAACACAGTTGCCATGACAAAAAGAGAACACTTTAATTCTGGCCAGATTTGTCTCACTAGTAATAAGGTTAAAATCAAAGCAAGAAATGTTGTGCATGATTCACGGTTGTAGAAAATGAGTTGTTTGCGTGCATTGAAAAAGCTCGGTGACTGTTCGATGTCAACAAAGCCTTGAATGAATGGATTGGAGACATTGGGAATTTGACATGTTAAGCCAAGCTCTACCGTGGTGTCTTGTGGGAAATGGTAACAATCAAAATAGAATAAACGTATTAGACTGGACCAGTGTAAACACGAATTGCTCTACTTAAATTGTTACCATTTCCTATCAGCTGCCGCAGTACAGCTCGACTTATTTTGTCTAATTCGGGCATTATAAAAAGACGGATGGACAAACAGTGGGTAGATATGGAAAGCGAACAGTTAAGTGGGCGGTGGTGGGCAGATATGGAAGGAAAGGGAAAACCATCCACTCGCGTTCTGGTTTTTCTCTTCGTAAAGGGATGTAACTAAAAAAATCCATTTGTGACGTACTTTGCGAGTAAATATTGGGGCGTGAGAGGGAAGGGGATTAGATCGCATTATAAACAGTGTTTCAAGACAGGGTATGACTGGGAAAAGGTGGTGATTGCTCTGCCGGTTGAATGGGTGGCCCTCTATATCTGGGGGGGGGGGGGGTTCATTGTCAGACCAGGGTTTTAGTATCTTTGTGATAATAGGAGGAATACGTCAGAAGTCTTTTTATGACGTACTTTGCGTGTACATTTTGGGAAGATGAGATTTAGTTCCCTCCTCTCAAAGAGTCCGTGTTATCGCTAAAAGTATCTTGTTTATTACTGAGACGGTCGCCCAGAGTGGCAGCTCCTCCCAGTTTTAAACAATAACTTAGGAGGTACCCAATAGCTACAGAAAGTTGTTTATTGGCCTCAGTGTACTGCTCATGAGTTATGTACACAGTGGGCTGATCATCTGCTTGTCTGTATATTTTTGTATCCATAGCGTTTCCGGCTCTGTGTTCAGCCATGTTGGTGGTCGGGATGCTTGCATTCATAATGGCGGGGTTATTTGTGTGTTTGTAATGGCTGGACATGGCTGGCCCCAACACTGCTAGACGGTATCAAATTGGGTTCGATCAAACAAACAAACAATAACTGAGACGGACGTTGTTCATACGCTCCTTAACCCGGGACGAGCGAAGCTCGAAGAAGAACGTCTGTGCGAAATAAAGGACAGAAGACAAATCTATAATATCATCAAAAAGAAGAGAGACGAGGGAGATTCGGTGCACATTCAATTGAATAAACAAAAAATGTTTCGCAAGAGACAGATTACACAAAGGATTAATGAATAATTAACAAATTTCAAAATCAGACGCGCATCTTTTTTTCTGCACTGTCCATGCACTGTCCGGAGCTCTCGGTGCCATCACAATCGCTAGGGTTTTTACTGGGACCCAGAGTTCCCTCCCCTTGTCGCGATTCCTCTTTGTTGTACTTGTCTGCTCAGTGTGTATTTATGGGACCTTTCTCGTCCATACACAATAAAGAACGTTCGCATTTTCCCCATAATCGTGTTTGCTCCCTGACAAGATAGTAAACACGTCGCATTAATTAGATAGAGAGTGTCATGCATTTTTCCCCTATCTGTAACAAACAAATGGATTTTTTCTACGGGACGGAATTGATATCAATCTTCCAATGCAGAGCTTTCAGCTTTCCATCCTGGGCATAATGAATGATAACTGGCTATATTGGATTCGAACAAGCTCTAATGTAGCCAGTTTCACACCCGTCCCCCCACACTGTAAGGATCATGCATTGACAAAGCCTGCATTCTGGACGGTCGCCTCCAATAAATCATGAAAATTGTCCGGTTCATTAGCGATGAGGAAGACTGAAAACAGAAAGAACATTATAACAATCCCGGGAAATGAAATAACCTCTAATAAAGATTTGAACCCACGATTAACACGCGGCGAGACTATAGCGTTGACCACTGTGCCGCGACCGGAAATATCGTTTCTTGATGTTCTCACGGCATTCCCTTTGTATTGGAATATTCCTCAGATATTGATTGCCTTTTCTTCCAGTCAGGCATATCAAGGATCGTGTTGTTTCGCACAAATCAAAATGGCACTTCTAGTAATTGTGCATTATTCCATGCACAATTCATATGTTCCCTTTTTAAATGATTATCAAAGGGGATTCCTCAGAGGCGCAGTGGTAAAGCACTCGGTCCCGGATCGGGAAACCGGCGGTTCGAATCCCCGCCAGGTAAAATAGTTTTAAAGGGCTTTTTCACACGGCTGAACAGATTCAAGTTTTTTCGGATGCAATATGCACTGTTAACAGAAAATCCAGGATTTGAAATGCAAGTGTCCAAAGGGGCGTAACTCTGATAAAATTTAAACTTTCATTGATTTATTACTCTATAACATCATGGTTTGTTGGTGTTTTGTTGTTGTTGTTTCCTTTGACTGTTTCCTTTTTGTTTTTTGTTTTTGCTTGCCGAATGAATAAAACAAAGTAGCAAAGAATAGTATGTCAAGGCACGTGACCCCACGGATTTGTAACGTATATCTTCTGTGTATGACCTTTCTGAACTGAAATGATATGTCCCGGAGAGATTATGGTATCGTTATCTTGGCAGTCATTGGCCATTGTACTTGGTTTCCTTGTTCGTTTATCATCTGCTGTATCCAGTGTAGCCAGTGCACTTTTTATTATTGTCTGCCGTGAGAGACAGACGGACCGAGACAGAATAAATCTCAGAGACCCATAGAGCTAATACTGGGCTTTTAGATAAAGCTCTATGCACAAGCCTTATAAGTATATCATTATGTCTGACGTACGGACCAGTCTTGATAATTTCTATATCGAGTGCATTTAATTGTAGCCTAGAGTGATAACATGATGTAGGAGGTGGTCGAGTGGTTAAGACAGCAGGCTTCTATGGTGAGGGTCGTGGGTTCGAGTCTCGCTGCAGGTATTTCCTTGTTTCTTTGGACAATACACTTGACTCAGATTGCCTCGCACGACCCAGATGTAGAGTTTTGATTTCAATTCTCAAATGATGAAAGTTGGGAAAGTAGCTGCGATAGGCCAGCGTCCTATCCAGAAAGTGACAAGTTCGCCCTTGCTCGCTTTAGCCTACTGAATCTGGGTAAAGCGCCAGTCACCTGAGCCTTTAGGCTTTTAAGGAAAATACTATGATTATATTCTGTCGGCCAACAACCTCCTAGGGCCGAAAAGTCTCCTTTTATTATACTTCTCGCAAAACAAAAGCTTTTGTCTGGCGTGAAGAATAGCCTGTCCATGACAAGACTAAAACATATTCGCTGATTGGGAAGGAAGACAACTCTTTTCCCCCCTCCAACGGATGTCCGGTCTGTTCTTCGCCATTAATTAATTTTCCTGGGGCATCCAGGGATTCTGGGGAGGCGCCTGCTAGGATTTCGGAGGGGAAATTGGGCGCTGATTTATGGTGACACGGCAGCACGGACGCGACTTGTGCGTTGGTTACGGAAATTCCGGCGGAACGTCAAGGGCCTTTTTTCTGTATTTATTGTTCCTTTCACGAGTAGCCACTACATCTCAGACCATATTCCCCATCCCATAAAACACGGAGGAGTTACCCGTCTTTACAGCTGTTTAGAGAAAGCGATTTGTCTTAACTGTGGTACAATAAACGATTGGTAAGTTAAAGTAAAGGAAAATAAATGATTTGAAACAACTCATCCTGTTATCCACCCATAGTTTGTAAAGTATAACGATCTTGGAACTCCCTCGTATTGCTTCGAAACATTCTCGCGTATGATAACTTATGACATGTAGGAAGGGAACCCCCAAGCTATTTCAACAACTCAATCCAGACCTCATGCACAGAATATTGAAGGCTTCTGTTTTTTTCGTTGTCAAATAAGGGTTATCAGAAATCATATATTTTCACAAATTATGAGAAATGAGTCTCATTTTTACCAAGGTTTCCCTGATTGGGTCATAAACGAAGAAATGATAATTTGTATGTTTTGAAAAGATTTAGATTGGCATTTGAAAAAAAGCAAAACATGTCAAAGCATCAAAGCTCAAAGAATAAGGTGGAAATCTATGGTTCAATATCCATTCTCAGTCTTCGATCAACGTCAGTACGATGGGAATTACAGTAGGTCGATAGAAGGGTGCAAAGCATGGAGTACACACTCACATACACACACACACACACACACACACCTACACACACACACACACACACACACACACTCTCTCTCACAAAAGAATTGAATATGTAGCAGTTAGAGTTATATAATAATAATCTAGTAAAACAAAACTTAAAACAACAAATAAATGTGATTCTTTAGCTTGACGCTTGCTTTGCTTTTTCTGAAAACTGTTGGTAACATTAACATGCATCGATGTACTTTGGAAATAGAAAGATAAGTCTCAAACGTGTATCCACATTATTATCTAAAAAGTTCCAAATGTTGAAGTTTTACGCCCTTTTCAACACATAAAGGTCATATCAAAGGCGGTTCTAAAGAACTTGAGAAGATTTCATGTGAATATCCAGGGCAGAGCCATGAAAAGTCTGAAAGGCCAGGTCCTCCGCGTCCAAAGACGAATAACTAAACCACTGAGCTCGGGACGCTCCAACACAGTGTCTCCACAATTCCCTATCCTGATAAGTAATCGGTGTCCTGTTTCTCTGATGAGGCGACGTTGCCGCCGGCAGGCGTAGGGCCGATACTCCCTGATGAATAATATGACATTACGATTATTTCTTGCTGCCACCACTGTCACATTTCTCTTCCTGTTTTGCTTCTTGATAAACTTTCCTTAATTTGTTATTCTATTTCTTCAATCAATCAATCATTCTTTCCCCTCTATTTCACTTCTCTTTATCTGTATCCTCCTCCTCTTTCTTTCATTTACACCCCCACTCTTCAATCATCCAAATATTTGTGATTCTCACCATCCGCGGAGGGGGAAAAGTAATAAGGAAAAAACCCAGACTAGCCTTCAGACCTTTAGATTGAGTGAGTACCGACTGTCCATCGAGGGGCGTGAATGGCGAGCAGCTCAGCAGTCCAGTCGTCCAGACTTCAATAACTCAATATGCCTTAACGTTGTCAGTAGCTCAGGATTGGCAGATGGTCATTTAGTTAGCCGGCATTGTCCAGCAGTAATGGTCACTCTCAGATTCTGTTTCCCAACTGCCCTTCGACCCCGCGTGATCCTTCAATTCCGCGGAAATCGAAATGTCGAGAAGGGAGCGATTTAAGGAAGACGGAGGAGGGGTCACAGGTCACCGACTGGGGGTCAGGGAGTCGGATATGGAAGAGAATGTTGATTGGGATTTCAGGAATGGAGAAATGAAGGAGACCTGGACAAGGGCGAGGTGGGAGGGGCAGTGGGGGGTGAGAATGGAGGAGGGGCTGCAACTCTGCAGAAAGAGAGTAAATTGGAATAACATTATGAAGAGGAGGGCGGGGTGTGTGAAATGAGGTTTGGTTTTCAGAAGTCGAGATTGGCGAAATTAATTTGGTGGCGTCACGGTTGACACTTTGGTTGTTGGTGGTAGTGTTTAAAGTGGTTGTGTTGAGATATGGTGGCGATAGGGAACGTATTCGTGGTGATGATTAAGTGGTGGCCCTAAAGATCTTGGTGATAGAAGGACCCTTGGCCAGCAACACACTTAGAGCCTGTAATAACCCTCAATTCATTATGTTGTTGTTCGTATAATAGTTTAATGGGGAATGGTGCCATTTAGTCCCCCCCCCCTACCCATTCCCCTGACATGCTTTCTTTCATTTATTTGTTTGCTTGTTTGTTTAGATCTATTAATTTTGTTGTTTTCCCCTAATTAATCTCCCTACTTTGCTAGTCTGTTACGCATGCGTAAAAGACAACGACGAATGGGAAGAAGATGGTAGTAGGGATGATTATGATGATGATGATGATGGTAATGATGACGACGACGACGATGATGATGATGATGAGGCTGATGATGATGATGGTTGTGGTTGTGATCTAGTGGGCGGAGGACAAAAACAACGTCAGCAACTTAAACTACATACACAACTGCATCTACAACAACAACAACTACTACTACTATTACTACTACTACTACTACTACGACTGCTACTACTTCTTTTTCTCTTACAAAAGAAGTTGTTCGATCTAGTGCCGCGCTGTCATCAACATAACTATATTATTATCGTTTGGACACCCAGCAGTATATTTAATCCAGTCCGGAGATGGGTTTAAAAATCATATTTCAACAAGGCCTTAAAAGACTGACAGGAGCCATCAGTCGATCAAGAGGTCACGTCCAAAAAGTTACACAACTTCATTCCAAGACGATTCTAGTGAATCGCGCATCTGTTAGATTATGATATTGCAAACGTTGAAAACTCAAATTGCTCTAAAATGAATATTGATTTTACGTCCTTCTCATCGCAGTAGCGACGCATCAACGAAGCGATAATATCCTGTTCAAATCTTCATTTTCAATTAGACTGGAATATCGCATGTGACAGAGAGTTTGACTTGGCAAATCTTCAGGGTGTGACCGTGTCGTTGTGAGGCAAACGGATAAGCACGTGTAACAGTTAAAGGGAACCAACGTGTTGTATACAGAAACCACCAATTTACAGGGTTATAATAAGATGGTGACCCGTTGGTTTAGAGGAAGACAGCACAGATCCGCTTCATGGCCGGCCTATCTATGTGATAATACAAATTAAAAGAGGACGGAGAAGGAAGAGGAAGACAGCACAGATCCGCTTCATGGCCGGCCTACCTATGGGATAATACAAATGAAAAGAGGACGGAGAAGGAAGAGGAAGACAGCACATATCCGCTTCATGGCCGGCCTATCTATGTGATAATACAAATGAAAAGAGGGAGGAGAAGGAAGAGGCGGAGATGGAGAGGAAGAAGATGAATAATGAAGAAAAAAGAGGAGAAGAGGGTGAAGGAAAAGGAGGCAGAGGAAAAGAGGAAGAAGAAGAAGAACAAGAACAAGAACAAGAACAAGAAGAACAGGAAGAAGAAGAACAACAACAAGAAGAACAACAAGAAGAAGAAGAAGAAGAAGAACAAGAAAAAGAAGAACAAGAAGAACAGGAAGAAGAAGAACAACAAGAAGAAGAAGAATATTGAGCGTGGATTTGTAGAAACTGTTTTCAATTTTTTTTCACAAACGCCACAGAATATCTTTTGTTTGTTTCGACTCTATATCCTGGACTTCCGCTTCAATAAACTGGTAACTTACCCAACACCGTACACGTCATAATATCGCTTTTATTCTTATTTTGGTATCCATGCATTATTGTTTTCCAGTGGCTTAGAATTATGAAAGATATCGATAGTCTCACCAGCTCGTTAAAGGAATAGACAAATATCCTAAGGGCTATTCATATATCGATTATCTGCGTGTAATTACCTAATTGTACTTTTGAAAATATATCATTATCTTAATGATAATCATATCGTGTCAAAGATGAATTATGACTCAATTACGATTACTTATTACATTGTATAGAGATGACTAACGAATATCGAGACCAGTTTGCCTGGAAAGCATAGCAATTAACAAAGCCTCGATATCTATCATTTTTCATCCGCTAACGAACTTAAATCACTGCAAATTATTACAGCCAGCCATTTAATGGCTGTCGACGGCCTCGAAACATGTCATCACCATCAGCATTCTCATGATATAAAGTGCATCATCAAAATCATAATCGTTAAAACAATCATCATCATCATCACCATCATTATTATCATCATCATCAACATTTTCGCCATATCAAGAGCATCATCATCATTAATTAACCTCATCATCATAATTCTAATGATAATAGTAGTAATGATAACTACAATTATAATAATGATGATAATAGTAACAATAACAACAATAACAATCACAATGATAATAATAATTATAATAATATCAATGATTATTATTGAGGATAAGAAGAGAAGAAGAAGATTTGAAGAAATTCGTCCACATCACCATCATCATCATCATCATCATCGCCATCACCATCACCATCATCATCATCATTATCTTTATTACCACATCATGCAATGGTCACTTTTACGAATTGTTTGTTTTTTTGTTTGATCGAACCCCATTAATGCCGCAGAGCAGTTTTGGGGCCAGCCCTATGTTCAGCCATGAAAGGCACACAATACAACCGCCATAAATGTAGGCATCCCGACCACCAAATAACAAGACTGAACACAGAGCCGGAAATTCTATGGATCAAAGAATTTCAAACAAGCAGGTGATCAGCCCACTAAATAATTTATATATATATATTTTCCCCATCCCTTAACGAACTTGAATTCTAGGAAATTATTGTGGATCGATAGCAAATTGCCGTTGCTGAGGTCAGGGAGACCGGAGACGTCCCTTCACCACCAGATTCCGTGGCCGCCCTCGTCAGTTGCTTAAAGAAATCAGCCCTCTGGGGCTATTTTGTATGACATGCCTTTTTCATTTCCATTTCCACCGGGGATATAAAAATGGCATTCTATAAATTTAATGATGTGTTGTGGGGAGAAAATAATGGCTGGTTAGATACTAGACTCGTTGTCCTGTGATGCACTGTATCGGTGCCATTGACTTATCTACCACCCTACAGGGGGGGGGGGGGGGGGGGGGGGGGGGGGGGGGGGGGGGGGTCGGGGGGGGGGGG
>JARBEQ010212608.1:0-12388 GCA_030265355.1 Tritonia tetraquetra
CTCTCTCTCTCTCTCTCTCTCTCTCTCTCTCTCTCTCTCTCTCTCTCTATATATATATATATATATATATATATGTAATAATTGTGACATATATAAAATAATTATACATGGAAAAGCCAAACGGGCGAATGATACAATCACAAAAACATTCTAATTTAGCACAAGCTCTTTCGACTGTCTCTTCGGGTGCTGTAATGATGCATGCAGTCCATAATATCAATATATGTACAGTATGGGGCGTCCCTAGCTCAGTGGTTAAGTCTTTGGAAACGGAGGATCGGGTTCGTGTCCTGCCTTGCGCGGTATTTTCTCCTGGACCTTTCAGAGTTTGCATGTCTCTGTCCTGGATATTCAGGTCTGTTGAACCGCCTTTGGTTCTGTGTCAGAATGCGTTAAACTTCCAACTTTAGAACCTTTTTTTCCTCTAAATAAAGACTACGGTAAGACCTCTATTTTTCTTTTCCTTTTGTTCTTGCCCTTTTGTCCATTTAGCTCTCTTATAATATTATTGTTGGATGTATGTGTGTAAGTGTGTGTGTGTGTGTGTGTGTGTGTGTGTGTGTGTGTGTGTTTGTGAATGTTTTTGGGTGTGTATGGGTGTTTGTGAGTATTATGTGTTTGTGCTCTATAAGAGCTGTGTCCTATCTATACTTCTGTATGGATCAGAGTGGTGGCGTATGACCGATTACGATATGAACAGGTTGTCATCCTTCCACACAGCGTGTCTACGAATATTCTGGCCAGAGAAGATAAGTAACCAGGACCTTCTACATCGTTCTCGACAAGACGATATGATAGCAATAATGATCAGGAGACACTGGGGATGGCTCGGACACGTTATGCGGAGGGACTCTAGTTATACCTCAAAGATAGCCCTTCACTGGATCCCAGAAGGAAAGCGCAAGAAAGGCCGACCAAGGACAACATAGCGAAGAACGATTGAAGGAGTGATGAAATCACTCAAGCACACGTGGGGAAATTTGGCACCGTTGGCCCAGGACAGGCAGAGGTGGAGGTCTTTTGTTGCTGCCCTAAGCGCCAGTGGGCGTAACAGGATATAGTAGTATGTGTTTGTGCGTGAGAGCGTGTGTATGTGTATGTGTGTGTGTAAGTGTGTGTGTGTATGTGTATGTGTGTTTAAGTATGTGTGTAAGTGTGTGTGTAAGTGTGTGTGTGTAAGTGTGCGTATGTGTATGTGTGTGTAAGTGTGTGTGTATGTGTGTCTATGTGTAACTTCAATGAAGTAAACGCTGGCAGGAAATCACATGATTGAATGCTATGTATGTAGGCTGCAGCATCCACATAATGTTACACGTTCTACACCAAGGCCTTCTAATCCAATTCTTGATTCTAACACTCTCATTTGATCAAGGCAATGCGTTTGCATGTAGACTCAATGCGGTCATTCTACCGTCATCGTTTCCAATTTCAGCTCTTCAAGACATGGGAACAGCAAAGAGCCCCTTCCTGTTACTCATCTATTATCAACCCCACATGCCTCCCCTCCCCCCATCCCCTACCACCCTTTTCAGACAATAGGCAATTTCCTCCTTGTGGTCGTATACCACTTACCTCGTCTGTTGTTTTTCGTCTCAGCTGGGGAAGGAAAGAAAAGGAAAACGCATTATGATATAATTCAAACAGGGGAGATCAATACAAGAATAGGGTTATGTGATGCCCAGAATACGTAACCATGGCGTTTGTTGTTGTAAACATTGTATTATTTGTAGGAGTGTCTCATTAAAAAAGACAAAAACCATTCTCTCAGACATGACCCGGTTTGAGACATAGAAAAGATGTACACAAAATGAATTTAAGATCCTATGTTTGGGTTTTTAATGTATACATGGAATGGCGACTGGTTATTTAAGCCTTCTTATTGATATCTACAACCCATTTCGTAATTTATAATGATCCACTCTTTTAAGACAAGATCTGACTAAAACAAAGTTTTTAGACCGTGCTTTTACAAATGCTGCTCCATATATTTGGAACTATTTGTCTCAAAGTACTCGTAGCTGTCTGAACTTCAGCTCTTTCAAGTCGAACTTAAAAACAGAATTGTATCGTTCTGTGCATTTGACTTATGCTTATAAAGCGTGAATTTCATGACCACATTGTATAGCCCCATTGAGCATTTTCAAAATAGATTTTGGCGCCATATAAGTCGTTGATTACTATCATCATTATTATTATTATTATTATTATAATATTATTATTATTATTATTATTATTAATGTTCGAATGCTTCTCTCGGTTACTCCTTTCCCGATTGGATCATGTTTTGACCAAACTAGACTATACAACAATTAGGAGCTAATGAGTCACATCGAATAGTCATGATATACAACAGGCCGTAATTTGTCTTGCTATGTTTCAGAAATCAAATATGGCAGCCAATGTGATTATTCTATATACGGTCCCAAATATATTGATCGGTTTGTAAAACACGCGGCTGTTGAGAGGTAAATCTTTGTTTGGCTGATCCCCGGCAATGTGCGTCCAGAGATACATGCAATATTAAAAGTAAATATCTAGACCACCATGTAGGCTTGAATTTCAGACAAGCCGGTGGTGAACCCACTACACACATAATCCATAGATATTTGGCACTGTGACGGGCATTGTATTTGACAGTATAACATGGCCAATCAAAAAAGTCAAAGGACACTTCTTAAATACATCATCATCACCACCGCCATCGTCATCACCATCGTCACCACCACCACCACCACCATCGTCGTCACCATCACTATCGTCATCGTCATCACCACCACCATCGTCGTCATCACCAGCACCATCGTCATCATCACCACCATCGTCATCACCATCATCACCATCATCACCACCACCATTGTCGTCATCACCACCAACACCGTCGTCATCACCACCAGCATCGTCATCGCCACCAACATCGTCATCACCAGTATTCAAATCATCATAACGTCGCTGATCAATAGTCATTTTCATTATACTAAATTCCAAATCCACAGCAAACGACGAGGTAGATTGGATAGGATTAAGCCAACGGGGAATTGGATAGGATTAACCCTACGGGGAATTTTGACTCAGGAAATATACATGAAAGCCCCTGGTGTAGAGAGTCAATTCCAAAAACAACAAACAAGCACTGTGGACAAGAGAAAAAGAATGGAAAGGAAAAAACCTTGGAAACGAACATCGATGATTTTTTCAGTCTAAGTGCTGGGAGCTAACACAATCCAAACACGCACCCTTTCACCCCCCCCCCCCGCCCCCACCCCACCCAACTCACCCCCACCCCACACCAAATCCATGCCCTTTTGAACACATGAAAAGAGGAACATGCGATGCTTCCAGAACACACGATAGTGGGAATAAAACCCACGTCTGCCATCAAATATCATCGTTCTGTCTTGTCGTCTTAGTTATAGTAGTTATTACTAAAATTTGGTTATGTACACAAAAGGGTTTATACTTTACCATGTAGAAGAAGAAGAAGAAGAAGTAGGGAGGAGGAGGAGATGATGATGAAGAAGAAGAAGAAGAAGAAGAAGAAGAAGAAGGAGAAGAAGGACCCTTGCAAATCACAACAGGAATGGTAGAATACCAATCTGCGTTATTTTCTCCTTTGGACAATCCATCCTCTCCACTCCCACTCGAAATGAACACACCTACCGCTTTTTCCAATCACTGGACCTAAGACACTGTAGTTTTCACAGTGCCTTATTGATCACTCTAATCAGTCAATCCTCTACAGCTATCTCTCTCTCTTTCTCTCTCTCTCTCTCTTATGCCACACTCAATGAAAGACGACCCAGGATCACTCACTCCTTAAGGTGTGAGGTTCCGCGCTTTAAAAGCATAAGTGGGTTCAAGAACCTAGTCCTATCGGAGACGGACGATATATTCGGAGGTCCCGAGTGCAAGTTTTGCACATGAAAGAACCCTTGTCAGTTGGAAATCGACAATTAATTGAGGCTATCACACAGCAATAGAAAGAATTGGGAGAATTTACGACATTGGCGGCTGATTGATAATAGTGTCGAATGGTAATTCTCTGGGATCGTCATACAACAATATGGTTCGATAAATCATTTAGAAATATTGCCATCAATACCATTAACATCAACAATCAAGTGGAATATATCGATTACTAAAAATGGTTAATATCACAAAATTAAATACCAGATTATACATTCCACAATTAAAGCTAGAACCGATAATTAAAAAGTCAGGATTCGGATTTAGGATACGCGTGTAATCAGCCCATTAGATCAGAAACATTCAAACAACATTGTTTGGTGCTAGTTCTATTCAGCGTTTGAATAATAAAGTGTCAATGTCTAGCCTTTGGCTATGAAGATAGAAAGCTCTCTATCACCAATGGTGTCACAGAGTACCCCTCTTCCTGTTTTGGAGCACGTTCTCCATTCATTAAAGTTAATTTGGCAAGGAAGTCAGTGCATGATGAGGATGTGGCCACGAAAACACCGTGCTTTTCACACCATGGACGCTGAAAGAATAAATAGTGTCGATCCAGTGTTACTCTCCTGTTTTCTGTCACGCACAGTCTAGGCAATTCTTTCTTCATGCTGTCTATTTTATTGTTCGGTTTTGGACCTTGTGTTTTTCACAAAACTCGGTATAAACCTATATGCCACTTCCCTGATCCTATGAGGGTAGGTGGGATCAAGAACCTAGTCCTATCAGAGAGGGACGATACGTCCTGAGGTCCCGTGTGCACGTTGTGCACGTTAAAGAACCCTCGGCAGTTGGAAATCGAGAAGAGTAGGCCGAAAGGCAGCTGTCCGGTCAAATTAAAATCCTACCACAAAAAGTAACAGTGGGCTGATCACCTGCTTGGTCTTATATCTTGATCCAGAGTAAATACACTGCAATGGTAACAGGGAACTGGATAAGTAAGTATCAACATAATTTGCTGAGAGAAGTGAATAGTTATCGCACGGTGTCCACAACTTTCGATTGGCAGTGAGTAATGATAACAAATTACAGACACGACAATAAACAGACACGCCCCTGTGCTCACCCATCATCTATAAACAGAAATACGTGGATTCTATAATTGGTATCTATTACAAATAGGAATATATCTATCTTTAGCATTCAATCCGTGACACTCTCTTTGTGTCTAATAGTTAGCCCAGTTGGTTAGAGCGTGGACTATGGCAAGACGCGGTTGTCGTACGCCGCGGTATAGGTTCGATTCCTACTTTTCACATTCCACTTTTTTTCTTTTACGGCTACTTTCCCGTATTTTTCTGTCACTTCCCTATTCTCCATTCTCCATAATCCCCTTTAATTCGTTTATATTATCTGTCTCTCATAGCATGTGATATGATGTGCATTCTGATCATGGAAATAGCTCATAGTTTTAAGTGGGTATGGCAACATACCTGTTTTATTATTTGTCTGAATTAGGCCCGAGGGAAGACAGGTCGCTACTCACCATGCAAGACAGTTACTTTGAGGCTGGCGATGTCGTTCCTACTGCTGCGACAAATGTAATCCCCGGTGTCCGCCAGAGAGCTGTGTTCGATCATTAGGATGGAGATGAAGGAACGGGTTTCCAATGATTTGTTTTTGTTGATCATCACGTGGCTGTGGCAAGGGGTGTTTGGGGAAGAGGTGGGGGGGGGGGGGGGGTGTAGAGAAGAAAAAAATAATTACATGTCCAGATGCTTAATGACAATATAAATGAAATTACGTAGAAAGAAAGTTGTCGAGACCAGAAACATTAAGATACTGTTCAAATAATTAGAGGGGGCGATAAAAAGGAGAGTTGAGGGGAAAAACACGCAAATTTAAAACAATTTAAAGGTGGAAAAAATAACAAAACAGCTAAACTATATAGAATGTAAATACTATTTGTTAAATCATTAGAATATTTGTCATTTTAAAGAACTTAACCGACGATCAGAGCAAGGATGAAGTGGATGAAAGGTACATCAGATATTTCAAAGCGGAGAAAGAAGTGAAGCATATTAGGATAAAGAAAAGAATTTCATAAAAAATGGGATATATTTATTCCTAATTTACCGTCTTGACACCCAAAGCTAAAGAAAGGAAGAAGACAGGAAAGCTAAAAACAGGAGACAGACCACCGAGTCCTCTCCCCTGGTGTGTCGTAGCATACATTAAACAGAACAACAATTCTCACTTAACGAAATCGATCTCACAGTCAGACAGTCCACGTTGCATAATTTGAAATAAGACATCTACAAATTGTCCCTCTTTTTATGGAGGAGTTCATCGCCACGAGAAAATGGCAAACAGGAGCTACGATAATGATGTAGAAAGAAAGAAAGAAAGAAGAAAAGAAAAAACCCGACTGAATCCGGCAATAAATTATCGCTAAAGACTTTAACATTATCTGTTGTATCGCGTACCACACACCCCTAAAACAACAAGTGTTTGTCCCCCCGTGGTGAAGTGTTTCACTATCACAAGACAGCAGGACTTGAAACAAAAGATGGAAGAAGATGGCAAAAAATTAAAGTCTGATATATATATATATATATATATATATCAGACTTTATTTTTTTGCCATCTTCTTCCATCTATATATATATATATAGGTAGAACAATACATATATTCAACGAGTGGATAACAAGAAGAAATAGGGAACAAATTGGTGATCAATACAAAATTGATAAATTGTTACACACAACTGGATGAATCAATGGCGAATGGATGGATAAATAGACAAACCAATTGATAAATGCAATACGTATGGCATATGACCAGAGCCCCTCCCCCCCTCACAAAGTAAATCAGCAAACAAGACCGACAAGCAACCCACTATAAAAAAAAACAAACGAAATAAATAAAAAAACAAAAAACAAACAAACAAAGAAACAAAGAAAAATCCCACTCTAATAAAAAACACCAAAACATAAAACAAAAGAAAAACAAAAACAACGCCACCATCGCCAAACCGCAAATAAAACAACTTGAAGACTAGTAATAAAATAATTAATGCATCAAATGCTTACCTGTATTTTTCCTTATCAATTTTGTCCCCGGCCTTAAACCAGTCCATCTCATCGGCTACCCTCACGCCACTAGAAGCGTTGCATTTGAGCTGGATCTTGTCTCCCAGATCCACGTACTTCCGGCCTGTAATTGAAATCACTGCGAGACGAACAGACGGGTGCATATTACACATAGTCCAGGGAATATCAACACAATTGGTATAATGTACACACCATTCATCAGTTCTGTCAACATTACACATCGTGCCAACACAATTGGTATAATTTACACATCATTCACCAGTCCTGTCAACACGATTGACTATGAATACAAATATTATTACGCTGTTGATTTTTATCTATATTCCTCAATATCATTGCGTGCTACTGTGTCCAATCTTTTGGCCTATTTGAAATATCAATGAGTGTTTTACATAATAATGTTCAAAATTATTAATGATGAGTAGAATGACATGACAGGATATCGTCAGTTAAGCTTAATTCTATTTCTTTAACAAAATGTTTGTTTGTTTGATCGAGCCCCATTAATACCGCAAAGCCGTGCTGGGGCCAGCCCTATGTTCAATCATAAAAGGCACACATGTGCCTGCCATAAATGCAGGCACCCTGACCACCAAAAAAAAACAACTGAACACAGAGCCGGAAACTCTTTGGATCAGAAAGTTTCAGACAGGCAGGTTGTCAGCCCACTGTGTCCACAACTCTTTATTGGCACTGATTATACACTGATCAATATTAATCAAAGACGGGCCAATAAACAAATTACTATAGGCCTTGTGGGTACCACCTCAGCTATTGATACAAGCTTGGAGGTTCTACCACTCTGGGTACACTTTCACAATATTCTCCACAAAACATGCTTGAATGTTCACAAAGAGATAATTCCCATCTCAGTTCAACACGCATCAACAAAGCGGGTCACTTTTTGATATTGTAAAACATGAGATCATAGGTAATCGACATAGTGTCCATAAATAGGGTACAATATCTGCTGATCTTTTAATGACCTGGACATTATATAATATTATTGATGAGAAGATTAAAGATTATATCATTATAAACATAATATAAAGACATTGTGCTTTCTACGGTAGAAATGATTTAATTCCAAATCTATCAAAACGTGTTGGTCTTATATACATAGTTATAATGGATGGATGGGATATTGTTTTGGATAGACTACCGGTCATTTCCAATAGGATATCGGTCATCATGGATAGACTATTGGTCATTTATTATGTAGAATATCGGTGATTTACAATAGACTATCGGTCATTTATACTTTTTATGGTTACGTATTAGATTAGATAATAATTTCCAGTCATATTATTCCAAGGCACTGAACCCTTCATCTTAAAGATCTCCTTCTTTCGGAAGTATACAATCTACATAATTTTTCTCGATATTTCAAAGTCAGAATTCTTAACAGCCGTTTTGACGTCCATCAACAATAATAATTTATAACAGAGGAAATAATAAACCTTATAGAAGAATATAATATGGTCATTCCAAATGCATTCAAATGCGTTATGATTCATAACATAAAAGGCAGTTTTACCAATGCACCAAAGCATGCATAATACCATTCAAAGTGTGTCCCAATACCACGATTGATCGTTTTAGAACGCGGTTGAAAATTTGCACATAACTTCATCTTTAAAAGAGATCGTTCTTAAATTATTGTACAAGACCTTTCAGCTATCGTTCTTATTTGGAACGTCACAATTAAATATACATGAAATGAAGGGGTGGTTAATTAGCTCAGTTGGTTAGAGCGAGACCTCTCTCTCTCTCTGGCTAGGCGGTGTTGTCGTACGCCGCGGTGTGGGTTCGATTCCCACTGTCGACTTTTCCACTTTTCTTTCTATGTCTATTTTTCTGTGTTTTTTTGGCACTTAAAACATTCTCTAATTAAATGCAAGTTGGGTTCAGGTAGCATGAGGCATCTCGATCGATCTGTAATAACAGTCTTAACCTGTGATGTTACCAGACTTTCAGATTTCCAAAAAGGCCATGGCCGTGGAATAAAATTGACTGTACCAAGGTTGCTAGAACGCAGATTTTAACCTGATGATTTTTTTTGTGTTTCAGTTTTCAGGGCTTTTATTGTATCTTGACGTTTAAATCAAACCATTCTTTGACAACCCTTATCTCACCAAGAAGTGTTGTTATATCTTATTGTTGGACGTTTATTTCTAGGCACAATGCCAATGCATTCAAAGATATCGCTTTAATGATATAAGGGTATTTTAACTAAATGTTTAACGAATAAACAGGAAGCCGTTGGCACTTATAAAACAAATTAACATACGATATTCAATTGCCTCATTGCTATCCTATGATTAACGTAAAGCCAGAGAAACTACCCAGTGGAAATCATACGAAAGTTTATAAAAATGTATATTTGACACCTAAGAAAAATATTGGGGATATATATATTGTGTGTATGTGTGTACATTGTAATGAGAGAATTTATCAAATCTGACGTCCGACATTTTACGATTTCTCGACAGTAGAAAAGGGTCTCTATTTATTTGATGTTTGCTGCAATAGACGTCTTGTCAAAGTGGATGGATCTTCAGAAACATACAACCTATTTCTGTCCACCCTATGACATTTGCACGATTGATTCCACCATAAAGAATCTGACGTACACTCACCCCCTCTCGCCCAATACTAATATTATTGATTCTCACATCACATAGAGAGTCTTATTGGAATGGGTTCTAGTCAGGAAATGTCCGATAAACTTTTCGTACTCACATATATGAATATGCAATTCAAATAGAGAAGGTCTAGGATTAGATTCATTTCAATTGTAAGAGAGAAATCTAAGCTAGTTTATTTTTCTAAAAGATATGATATAAAATGCAAGCAAAAGAAAGTCCTGCGACAGATATAGTGAAATATATTTTGCGAAAAAGAAAGAGAGAAAGATAATTTGACCGACTATGATAAAGGTGCAGCAGGTGAAACTAAATTTTATTTATTTTCGTGATGAAAATCCTGGAAGTGCTTGCAGTCGTGGGTGGTTTATCAAAGAAAGATATACAAATTATAACAAAAAGATTAAAACGATTACTTCCTGATTTGAATGTAATATCTATGTTTTTATTTCATTTAAATTTGTTGACAAGTAGTTTTCTTCTTTGATCTAATGAGGATGGGTGACCGTAAAAGTTAATTTTAGTTAATATGAAAAAAAGCAAAAAATCTCACTAGAGTTGATAATCTAATCTTTAGAAAAAGGTAATTGCAAGGTTGTTGTGGTCGATACAATTCGAATAATTTTCCTATATTTTTTAGCGAGTAACTATGGAATGGACTTGATATAATTCTCGAGCATACAAGCACAAATTGGTTATTGGTTTGCTACTAATGGTATTATTGTTGCAGTCAGAAGAATGCAAATGTATCATTTTTGAAAGCTAACGAAAACCCTTGACTGCTAGATCCTAAATGACAGGACCATAATGTCACTCATCATTCATATTTACTTGGCTATTTATCTCGCTACACAAATCTGTGACAGGGAAACTTTTCTATTTCTATATATAACATGACTGCGGCGTAACCCAAATCTAACGTAGAATCTTCCAGAATGATTAATGGGGACTGTGCCTCTGACATCGAACCGTTTGTTTGTGGCAAACACAGTAAGCCTGCTTCTATTCGTGCAGATCCTATACGTAATTCAATGGAGGACTGGGTCGTGACAAGAATATGACTATTAACTATGAACAATGGGCGAGTAATCGTTGCATTTAAATGTCCCCGAAGAGTGGAAACAGAATTTCAATCAAGTTGTAAACAGGTATCGCTGGGCATAATCGATGCAAAGTAGTCGGTGATCGATAGTTATAGGATTCGCCCATCCAATCTTATTGTAACACGGAGAACGCATGTCTGACTGTTTTTTTTTTTGTGTGTGTTTTCATTCAGCATTCGACTTCAAATTACTGTCTGGTCTTTCTATTCCAGCTTACTGGAAATTTTTAAACTCATCATTAGATGCACTCAGAATGCAATAGGTGATCCATGACATAATAAATAGAATTATCATAACGTTACTTAATGCAATACATTTGACCCTTGTTTTATCAGTTTCACGTGAAATACCCTTTTTGTTTTCAGTATAACTCTTTGTCAATTTTTGGTTTCCCTTTAAAAAAGCTTTATTAAAAATCAAACCAACTTTGTAAACACACGCATTTCGGTTGAATTAGGAAGTGGTTACACATTTCAAATAACTGGATCGAATTTGTCTTTTCAAAATGTGAAACATGTTTCCTGGGTGGTACTACCAACGATTGTCAATAATAAGATACACGACTCAAGCATTTTTACAGAGGTCAACAAGAGTGTGATGTTTCCTTTTGTGTTAATGTTTGATTCAAAATACTTTGCTATTGGCTCCTGTTGAAATCGGAAATTTCCGAAACTGCTGCGAGTAGAACTCGAGCAACGTTAAGTGAAAAAACCCCGACATGAATCCTCACTCATTTTATAGTGAAATACGTTCAGTTGTGTATCTTATGTATTTATATCTTTGGTACTACTCTTTCAATATATTCAATTGAATCTAATATTGTGAAATGCATAAACACATCCTTGTGTGTGTGTTAGTATTTGTCTAGGAAAACAACAATTTCGTATAGTGATATTAGAGAGATGTATGATACAAGGGGTCAAAAGTCATGGGTGTGGTTTACGTACAACATCCCTTCTCGTCCGCCTCCACGCACACGGTGACTGGTAGGTTGGGTGCGTTGTCTGGCAGGGGGTGGGTGGACGATGCACGGGACAGCAGGCTGGAATCTGGAAGGTCAAGGGCATACAACAACATACAAGGTCAATCCGTTAGTCAGATTCAAAACCAGGCAGTCAGACTTTTATATATAACATTATGAGACCGCTTCTGATAATGCAAACCATAGTCGGAAAAGACGCATAGAGACGTTATTGTGAAGAACTATATCTACCAGTAACTGTTCAACATTTGTTTGTTTGTTTGTTTGTTTGACCGAGCCCCATTAATACCACAGAGCAGTGTTGGGGGCCAGCCTTATGTTCAGCTATGAAAGGCACACAAGATACCTGCCTTTAAAAAGCAGGCACCCCGACCACCAAACACGACTGAACACAGAGCCGGAAACTGTTCCATCTATCGGGATTGATGTTAATATCATTAGAAAGAGAGTTTCTATAATTTTCGACATAATATATATATGTATGGCGACTTATGTACCACTCCATCGGGACCGGTCACATATATGATTTAGGACAAGTCTTGGGTATGTAGAGGGTAGGGTTCCTTTCTTTCTTCTTCTTTCTTTATCAATAACCTTTTAGTACCTTTCGGTGTAAGGTTTATGCATGATACACAAACTTT
>JARBEQ010212719.1:0-12386 GCA_030265355.1 Tritonia tetraquetra
CTCTCTCTCTCTCTCTCTCTCTCTCTCTCTCTCTCTCTCTCTCTCTCTCTCTCTCTCTCTCTCTCTCTCTCCCAAGAGGAGTGTTTTAAAAAGTTGAGTCAGGGGCCTTTCAGTGTCATTATGCCACTGTATAGAACATTATGCCACTGTATAGAACGTGTTTGAACAGTTACCACATTATTTCTCCCTTGTTGTCCTCAGGATTCCCGTGAACGTTCCAGAGCAGCCATTGTAGACAAACCAGTGATAGTCTACCTCTTCACCTTCCTGCAAATTCTTACTGCCGTGTTTGGGGCCTTTGCCCACGGCGGTAATGATGTCAGGTAGATATTTATTTATTTCTGTATCATTTCCTGATTTACCATTCAGAACCCTCTGCCGTATCAGATTTACAACTCTTTGGAGTGGGAACCCTGTTATTTGTTTTTTGTGTTATATCTCCTGTACAAAAATGACAATTTATCAATTCACGAAAGAGCGAAAAAATCGAATTTTCAAAATGTGATAACTTTCTTCATAATGAGGCTATTGTGATAAATTTAACACCAAATTGATCACAATGAAAAGTTCTATCTGGCTGCATCAATTGTCGATTGAATCCGCTTTTTTTGTTTTTAAAGAAAGGTGTAAAACAAACTACTTGAGGGGACTGCTATCAGTCCAGTTCCCTGTTACCATTACAGTGCAGGGCCCCTATATGAGGCTGATTTACTCTGAATCAAGATATGCCGAGCAGATGATCAGCCCACTGAATGTTGAGATATAATTTATTAAAGCCACCTTTTTGTGAACCATACATACAAGATAAGATAGGCAAAATACAAACAGACTTGTAGGGACTAGACCGAAGTCGTCGAGTATTGAAAAGCCAAATTTGTTCTAAGTGTATTATTTCAGTATCATGCATGCTGACAACTGTATTATAACTCAATCCGTAAGTTTTCTCGGATATTTATTTATTTTTCTTCTGTTTATCCCCAGTAATGCCATTGGTCCTGTAGTGGCTCTGTGGTCCATAGCCAACGAACAGTCTGTCCAGCAGAAGTCTGCCACCCCTGTGTGGATCCTGTTGTATGGAGGGGTGGGCATCAGTATTGGGCTTTGTGTTCTAGGCAGAAGAGTTATTAAAACCTTAGGATCTGACCTCTCCAAGATTACACCCTCCAGGTAAGTACACACCGATAGTGTAGTGAGATAGGTGGGATTTTTAGCTTTGTCAGATGACTAAGTTGCCTAATGGGGCAAAATCTGCTGAGTTTTCTTATAGTTATAGCTGAGGGGTTTACCTCCAAGGCAACAGTAAATATTGTTATGGCCAAAACTTGGGCAACACCTAAAAATGTGTCCCTCATTGTGCCATTCAAGGTTTGGGGCACAGTGGGCTGATCACCTGCTTGCTTTATCTACCTGATCCAGAGTTCTTTCAGCAATGCTGAACATGGAGCTGGCCACAACACTCCTTAGGGGTATATAATGCGGTTTGGATAACAAAACACAACAGACGTTAGGGTCATTGGTTAATAATGCCATTTAATGCTTGCCATGTTTTCAGTTTACCACTGAGGGAAATTTGTCTCCGGGCTTAGTGCAGTAGATTCTGTTTGGTGTCATTCATAACGTTTGAAGAACCCAAAATCTAACATTGATTTCTGACACTGAGCTCAATGGTGTGTAGTGTGGTGGGGAAAATGGTTTTTAATTCTTTCAGTAAACTGCTCCTGAGAAAAGTTTAACCTTTCATATATTGTAAATGGGAATGAAAAAAGGTCAATTCTGAACTTATTATTGTACAGTGGAACACGTTTAAACCGAAAACGGTTAAACCAAAAAGATCGATAAACCAAAAGCATTTGGAATCCCCGATCTTTTCTTCTCTTTGTCTCTGACTAGCGCTAAACCGAAAAGACCTCTAAACTGAAATACATTGACCGGTCCCGTCACTTTCGGTTTAAACGTGTTCCACTGTATATAGATTTTCTGAAAAAGGAATGAAAGAGCTTTCTTATGAAGTGTTTTACACATGCTTTGCATCCCTTTGGTGTGCTTTTATGTGTATGTAATGTAAAACGTGAGGGGAATTTTTGTTGTGTAATTTTACCTTGTTCTTGGTTGTAACTTGTTAAAAATACTCAATTGACAATAAGTAATCCGTCTTTCTTGAATAAACCTCCCCAAAACCAATAAACAGAAAGGCCACTATCAGCCTCAAAAGAAATCCAACTCATGCTGCTATTGGATGCTACAAATTACACAATAAACTTCAATGATTTTGTAAAATTTTCTCAGCTCTAGCGTAAAGGCAGACGTAAACAAAAGGAAATCACTGTGGAAACTATTGGCAGGGGGATTCCCATCAGGGGACACAATTCAGGGGGAAAAAACCTGCTTTATTTCAAAGTACTGTCTCACGGCCGGTATTCCGGTCAGTGCTAACATCGGGGGTCCAGAGTCTGATAACAAAGGAGTTATCATAATATTTTTCTTTTCTATATCACCATTGTCTTCATTGCTTTTTCTTGTGATTCGAATTGATGCGCATTTACTTTTTTCTTTCTCCCTGCCAGCGGTTTTGTGATTGAAATAGGAGCTGCCTTGACAGTTCTCATAGCGTCCAATGTGGGCATCCCCATCTCCACCACCCACTGCAAGGTGGGCTCTGTCGTTATGGTGGGCCGTGTGAGGTCCAAGGAGAATGTGGACTGGTCCCTGTTCAAAAACATCTTCCTGGCCTGGATTATTACGCTGCCAGTGTCGGGTGGGATTAGTGCTTTAGTCATGTATCTACTCATGTTTACATTGTGAGCATCAACTCATCGGATCTCTCTCTTCAACAAAAATACTTCATTGTCTTCATTTGCCAGGATCGCTGTGTAATTCATGTCATACCCGAATACAAATTTGGGAGTCGGTGGAAAAAGTAAGGAAAGAAAATTCTCTCCCGATTCATTGCTTTGTTATCATGCCGTTATTCAGGGGTGTAAATCTTTCAGATTTTGTCTGATTTCAGACTTTTTGCTTTTTCCTCAAATGGGCTGAAAGTGCACCATTCTTACCACCACTACTACTTCTACTATTACTACTACTGCCACTACCACCACTAATGCTACTACTACTACTACTACTTATATACTACTGTTTTCAGATATAGTTTTTTTTCGTTTGCCATTTACACCCCTGGTTATTGTCTAATGTAAATATTTTATCATGTTATGAAATGTCATCTGCTTTCTGTGCACAATTTCAGTTAGGGCGAGGAGGAGGGGAGAGGGGATTTGTATACTTGCGTAAAAAAAGTTGTAATTGAAATTGTTCTTCTTGTGGGAACGATATGTTTTTTACACAAGTATAATAATTTTGTTATGAATAGGTAATACGACCCTAATGTTGTGACATATTATAAAATCTGATATTGTAAATAGGTAGATGTAGTTGTTGTGTTTCAGATGTGGCAATAATACTCTTGACTGTTTCCCCTTTTCACAACTCTCCTAACATTTATTGTTATGCTTGGAAGTTGATTGGATTGTGTTTGCGTGTGAATGAAAGTGGATTTTAATGGGACTGTTTTGACAGCGCATTTAGATGACGGCTCCGACAGTTTTTCAATCATTCCTTTTGATATGACTTCTTTTCCAACATAGAGAAAAATAGTCTCATCAAAATGATTAGTTGAAAAACTGCTGGAGTGGTTTAACAAGTCTGTAGCGGAAAAAAATATTTCCTCTACTGTGCAGTTAAAACAGTCTCATTGAAATCCACCTTTAGACAGACTGTATCTCTCATGTTATCCATGTGAGTAAAGTCTAAAGTAATTTTATACAAATGTCAGTATGTTAATTGTATATATATATACATAGGGGGTCCCAGTGGCGCAGAGGTACGGTTCTTGCCCCAGAAGTGAAAGGTACATGGTTCGATTCCCGACAGCGTTGGTTATTTTTCTCCGTGAAACTCGATGAAAACCTATATGACACTCCCCTGATCCTATTCAGGTAGGTGGGATCAAGAACCTAGTCCTATTGGAGACTGACGATAAACTCGGAGGTCCTGTGTGCACGTTGCAAACGTTAAAGAACCCTTGGCAGTTAAAAATCGATAAGAGTAGGCCACTGTCCGGGCAAAATTAATTCCTACCATAAAAAGGTCACAGTGGGTTTAATATCTTGATCCAGAGAAATCCTGACTCATTGTGCTGGCCCTGCGCTGTAATGGTAAAAGGGAATTGGAGAAGAAAGAAAGAAAGATATATAAACATATAGCTCATTGTGACAAGTTTGGTAAATTTAAGGGGAAGAAAGTGTGGAAAGCTACAGAAACTGACAAAACAGAAATACCTATTTATAGTGGTTTTTGTCCAATGTAAATCATTAAATGGACTTTGCACTACCATTAAAACTCAGGTAGTTTTTTCTTCAACAAATCCCTCAGGTGTAAACAAACAGTATTATTAATTAGAGAAAGAGAGAGAGTGTGTGTTTGTGAGATGCAAGAGTAAAAGATTACAACTTTAAGTTTAGAAAAATATATATTTTTCTTCTGTCAGGAGTTTTTTTGTGTGTAAATATAGAATATATATTATAAAGAGGGGACTTTATAGAGTATTGCATTTTTTGTAGACACAATACACGTCCATCTTTCTTCTCTGCCCATCTTCTAGTCTTCCCACTCGCATGCCTTGGAAGAAATGAATTGTGACCGGTTCGATAAAGTGGAACATAAGTCAGAGTTTATACATTTACATATGTTGGTACAGTGGGCTGATCACCTGCTTGGCCTAATATCTTGGTCCAGAGTAAATCCGCCTCATAGAACGGGACCTACACTGTAATGGTAAAAGGGAACTGGATAAGAAAGAAAGAAAGGTAGCATTATTAAGGGTAATATCAATTTCTGTTTCTGGGCACATTGGGCTGATCACCTGCTTGGCCTAATATCTTGGTCCAGAGTAAGTCTGCCTCATAGAACAGGGCATACACTGCAATGGTAAGAGGGAACTGGATAAGAAAGAAAAAAAGGTAGCATTATCAATTTCTGTTTCTGGGCACATTGGGCTGATCACCTGCTTGCCTTATCTACCCGATCCAGAGTATTTTCAGCACTGTGATCAGTAATACTGAACATGGAGCTGGCCGCAACACTCTTCTGGGATAGAATACGAT
The DNA here is from genome assembly GCA_030265355.1 of Tritonia tetraquetra. Lineage (NCBI taxonomy): Eukaryota > Metazoa > Mollusca > Gastropoda > Nudibranchia > Tritoniidae > Tritonia > Tritonia tetraquetra. Next base: position 5,160 of record JARBEQ010212719.1, read on the forward strand.
TTGGAAAACAAAACAAAACGATATTACTGTTTCTGACGATAGTTAATTTATACCAATAGGTTGAATGGGTGCCGATATATTGTAGAGTGAATCTGACAGGTTTTAGTAGGTCATCAATGACGATGAGACGATGACCCTAGTGGTTTGTTGTCCCTTGATTTTGAAACTAAATTCTCTGACTCGCATTCCGCTTTTTTAGAAGCCGTCACAATTATTGCGCAAAATATATTTTGCTAAAAGATTTTATATTCTGATTAATGAATTTCCTTAAGATGTCGCTGATTGATTCCTGTATATTTTAAAATATATTTTCAATGTCATGCTGTGGGGAGACTTATTGTAACAGAATGGTGCCATAGAATTCTCCGAGTCCTCTGCTTGTTTATTATTAGTATCGAAGAACGGGGAAACTGTGGCAGTGCTAGAAAATTAGCCATAGGTAAGAAAAGGGGTTAGGCCACAGTGAGAATCTAATCCATGCCAACGGCACCCCGTCTTCTTTCCTTGATACTGTTTATCGTTACCAGTGCTGGTTTCTTGTTAATTATTAGGCAATGTATATGAGCCTGTCATGATTGTATTAGTGCCAACAGTTCTCAACTGTTAATGCCCATAGCCATCGGTTCTGAAGTAAATGACTGAATGAAACTGTTGCTGCCATGACTGTTTTAGTTGTCATTAATTTGATTTAGATGGAATCGAGAAGACTTTATTATCCTTTTTTCCTCTCATTTCCTAGATTACCTTTTCTATAATTAATAATTTTCCTCCTCTCTTCTCTATTTGACCTTCTAGTCTTTGCATCAACTAAAGTAGATTCTCTTTTCCCAGGTGTACCTTGTGGTTTAGTTCCTATAGGTTGACACCCAAATACCATTTTAGGTATGTTTTGATTTCCCATGAGATGTTATTTGTTATTGCAGCTTGCTTCTGTAAAATGCATTGATATGAGATAAGGAGTGCGTGATTAATGGTCTTTGTTTTGCTTTTGTTGTTTTAAGAATTCCTGTTGTTTTAAGAATTCCCCCTTTTTATTCTTTTATTTTTCATTGAAAACATATGTTTGTATATAAAAAAGAATGAATATTAATTGATACAAATTATAATTCTTTGTGGCTGCTCACAAAAAACAACTTTTGTTTGTACAGAAAGAATAAGATCTCAGATGGTTTAAACTGTTGACAGTGTTAGTGGTTCGAATCCCAGCCCAGTCAAAGTGTTTTTTCTGGCTGTACGGATTCAAGTTATATTGGAGTTGGACTATAAACCTGGTCTGCCTTTGAAATGATATTCTAGTGTCGAAATGGGTGTAAAACTGATTTAAACTTTCCAACTTGAAAAGACGCCAGATCAGATTGGGGGTACTGTGTATTTCCAACAGGCCACGTAGATTATATATTTATTATTGTGTTGTAGGTTATGTAAAGAGCGCATTGCATATTGAGATTATAGTTTATTTTCATTTTATAACAAAAACACCCCCAAAAACCTCTCCAAAATCTTTACAAGTTAATTCTCCCATAGATTCTCAAAAATTAATTTTATTTGATTTTGTTATGCAATGTGAGTTATGAATACTTTGAAATTGTTCCCTTTTAATTTTCCTTGTCCATTCTCGTGGGATGTTGTTTTGTTGTATTTGTCCCATCTAATCATGAAATCCCATTCCTGATGGACGCTTTCCTAGACTTGTCAGACTTGTGCGGAGGTTCAGGGTTCGAATTCAGAGTTTTCATGGTTCTGGCCCTATAGATTCTCATGTTCTGTTGAATTGCCTTTGATATGATGACTTTTGTGAGGGCTGGCAACGTGAAAACTTCTTTAACCCTTACGTTGCCATGTTTGACACTTGTCGAATCTATTATGATGCACCGCCATTGCCAATCTCGACATTTGTCAAAATGCTGACCAACCTCATTTACCAGGCGAATAATTTATTGTAGGACACAGCATTATTACGGGAGTTATTTCCCATTCATTAGAAGGCTTTCCGCGAGCCATGAACGTTTGTTTACGCCGCCAATGCTAATTTTGACTTCTAAAAATCAATATCAATCGAAGTAATGAATTTTGACAATGGATTCAGATGAGGAATCAGTTGTACAACACCATGACTCTGATTCAGGAGAAGAATATATGGTGCTGATAGTGATGACTCGTGGTCTAGCTATTTTCATAATCATCATTCATTGAACATTTCATGTAGTTATCTTGTTTAGTTTACGAGTTATCAAGTTTTTCCCTCAACCACCCTCTTTCCTTGAAAATTGTAAAAAAAAGTGGCAAAGGTAGTGCAGTCTACTAGTCCAAAATAGCTGGCAACGTAAGGGTTAATACACTAAATTTTGTCGATGATGCATAAGTTGATTTTCATTCAAGTCAAAGTTTGTCTTGGGAAATAACCAATAAATAGTTTAAAAGTTGATTTTTGAACATCGACTTACAGCTCCTTATTGTTATTATTTCTTATTTCTGTTGTTTTCAGACATAGAATTCCATCTCATGTCATGTAAGCCCAATGGTAAAATGATGAAATGACATTTCTGTGCTTATTGAAATGGTCTGTTATTGATATGTTTTGTTTTCACATCCTGTCACCATTGAAGCCAAGAAATACGACCAGGTCTTCCAAACTGTTTCTCTGTCCATTTCATGTGTCATCAGATTCTTACCATTATCTTTAGGATTAGTATCGTCATTTGTATTATTGTCATCATTATCATGTTATTAGTTATTATTGATATTATTTTTATGACTGTTTAGACTGTGACGAGTGGAACCTTTGACCCTGGGCGGAGTGCATGGTCTGTTTGTGTGTGTGTGTGTGTGTGTTTGACCATGGGCGGAGTGGATGGCCTGTGTGTATGTGTGTGTGTGTGTTTGACCATGGGCGGAGTGCATGGCCTGCTTGTGTGTGTGTGTGTGTGTGTGTGTTTGACCATGGGCGGAGTGCATGGCCTGTTTGTGTGTGTGTGTTTGACCATGGGCGGAGTGCATGGCCTGTGTGTGTGTGTGTGTGTTGACCATGGGCGGAGTGCATGGCCTGTGTGTGTGTGTGTGCTTGACCATGGGCGAAGTGCATGGCCTGTGTGTGTGTTTGACTGATTTATCGTATTCTGTTGTACAGTTCCCTTTCTCTGCATAAGATTATTTTCTCTACACTATATATTTATGTAAATATCGATCTATATCTTTATACATAATGTACACACTCATGGAGCCCTTACACATCCACATTTGAACGCGTTTACAGTCAACACACCATCATCTTTATCACAACTCGCATCACGCCAAGAAACGTACAGTTAACACACAAATGTACTGAGCAAGGGCTCCATGGCTCTCTATATGACCTCTGAAATAATCGGCAAGTGTCGAAAGGGGGGTAAATCTGCCCTGTACAATATCTGTGTATATATGGTAATTATTGTTTATCATGGTATCAGCTTTTGGTTGTAGCCGGGACAAGAAGGAAACGGTGCCATTTTCTATTAGTGATTCTTGTATGATGAAAGCTGTATCTAATTTATAAAGCTTTCATGATGATGAGTAGATAACCTCTAGGGCATTAACGTAATATACGTTTTTGATTTGATTGTAATTTAACGTATGATATGGCAGGGTGTGTTGCTGAATGGAGTGTTTTTCTCTTCTTGATCAATTCCTGTCATATTTTCTGATGTCAGTCTGCATGGAATGTCGATTGAGTCGTGGTAAGCGTTGATTATAAAACACATTGAATCTTTTCCTACGTCTAAATATCTTCTTTCTATATCAATAACCTTTAGTACAAGGTTACATCTAACTATGAGAGTCATAATTACTCTTGGTTTTGATTCCTAAAATTCTCAGCGTCCAGTTTGATTGTTGATTAGATCTAGTGCCAAATACAAGCCAACAACAGTATTTCAGAAACACTCTATAATATGTGGAGGGGTTGAGGTGGTTGAGACGATACCTTGTCCTAGTCAGGGCCGTGTGTTCCAGTCCCACCTCTAGCACTCTATTGTGTCCTTGTGTAAGGAACTTTACTCCAAATACCTCACTCGACTCAAATAGGGAAGAAATGGTTAGAAATTCTCAGTGTCGTGAAAGTAGCCTGAATAGATAGCAGTAGTTTTGTATTGAGAAAGTGACAAATCATCACTTATTGTTAGCTTCACATTTACTCACTGACCACAAGAGCCTACAAACAAACTGTTGTATACAACAATGACCCAAACTATGTCAACAGTTGTTTGTCCAAAGAGATTCGAACCCATTGAGTCACACAATGGCGGCTATACTTTTGGGTCATTGTTACAACAGATAGATATGCAATTAAGATTGAGATTATGATTGTCAGCTATGAAAGTTTTATTTCCTGGCCATTAGGAGAACAACCAAACAAATTCTCATGCATGTGTACAGTAATAATTATTATTTCATTTCATATGACTAATCCTATCTAACCAAGTCTGCGACACAATACCCTTGCTGGTGAAAGGGATTTTTTTTGGGGGGGGGGGGGGGGAGATAGTACAGTCGGCACTGCTTAAGTTGATTTTTTACCCGGTCTTGCCCTCAAGAGACATGAAGAAAAAAATAAAGGTCGAGCAGATAACTCGATTTTTTTTCAGATAGGTTGATTTTTAGGTTATGTCCCCTGGAGATTGACTTAAGCAGTGTTGACTGTAGTCGTGTAGCATCGTGTATCTATGCAAGGGTCGGGGAAGGTGGAGCTTTAACGATGTTAATAATTACATACAGTATTATTACTAAACCTACCGGTACACATACTAAGACTAAAACTGGATTCGGCACACTTTTTGGCTTCTCCAGAGACTGCTAGAATTGGAGGAGTATTGCAATAACCCTACAGTGGTTTCTCATTGCCATCTTGAATGCGAATTCTCCGACTGAATTCCTCTCTTTGTTAGAAGCGGCCACATATAATTTATATGTTATTAGTGTGTGTGTCTGGATAGTACCTTTCTCTTTATTCCATTGGTACAAGTCCCAGTCTGGTTGATGGAAATGATAACGGTCAAAGTCCGTGATACGACATAGATATTGCGTTTGTCTGAACATCTCATGGTTTGGGTTTTGTTGATTGTGTTATAGTAATAGTACTCCTGGTGTCATATATATTATATCATAGTATGTCTGTCTAAATGGTGATTGGGGGCAATGATGATGTTTGATGAAATCGTATTTAGTCTTTAGACATGAGGGAAATATTCTAATTGATTCATGAATTATTCATTGCTACTAGATCTAGCATTTTGTTAGGGTTTTTTTTTTTTTGTTGATTTTAAAAAAATTATTTCTTAAATAGAATACTATATAGGTGTGAGGTTGGGGAGTATCTAGAATGATGATTCTGTTTGATGGGAAATGAGAGACCTGAATGGAGTAATGATAATGATGGTGGTGGTGGTGGTGGTGTTTTACTACAGGTAGATACAATAAAGTGTGTAGACCCTGGGTATATAAATCAGGGATGGAACCAGCTCAGGTTTTCCCCCATCATTTACTGTGTTTGACTGTTACGCTAGCAAGTGATTATTTCCCCATCATTTACTGTGTTTGACTGTTACGCTAGCAAGTGTTTATTTTAGGGTTTGTTTTTTCTAGCTTGGTTCCATCACTGATAAATAGATTCCTCTGTTCATCAACCGGGGATGCAGCTCCCCTTATGGTGGGTGCCACCCATGGACTGCATGTCTTTCCTTGTGGTCTGTGGGTGGCATCTTTGATTAATTTTTTTGGGAGCCATGTGGCGGGTGCTGAAATGACCTACCTATGTCGATAGCATCCTAAAACACACAAAAAAAACCCCAGCAAATATGCGGAGGAACAGTGGGCCAGGTAATCTTAAATAATCTTATTTATACTTATGATTATTACAGGAAGTACTCATGTTCTTGGTAGTATTGCTATTATTATTATTATTTATTATTTGTTTATTCATCATCATTATTATTAATATCATCATTATGACATCAATGTTTTATTTATTCCAACGATAAAAGGGACTGTCTTGGACATTTGGTTAGACTCATTACGCCTTTAAAACACTAAGGTACCAACGGCGATCTGAGTCGCTGATGTATAAAGGCTCTGAAATATCAACGGCGGGTCACCGGCTCGATTGCCATCTGAATAATATTTCCAGTTATCTCCCTTACATTTCATCCTAGGCTACGAAGGGGGATTCGCTTTGATGCCACAGCAAACAGTAAACAACGATTTGATCATGTTGTCACTCCGGTTTGACTGTTTTTGAATGAATTTGATCAATATTTTCGGCTACGATCGAGGTTAAATGGTTTTCACCTTCACTGGGTCGTCATGCTTGACAAGAATGTTATCATTTTTATTAATCAGGTTTTTTGACTTCTGTCAGATATTTTATGATTCAAACTGTTAGTCAGTCTGGGGATATGTTATCGACAGCTGGACCTTCCTTCGATCAGGTCAAAATCATCCATTTTGGTGTGAGCTATTGACGAGTCCGTCGAGCTGATTTTGTTTGTAATCATTATTCTGTGAATCGATTGCAAAACCATTTGAATAAATGAAAAATACAGTCATTTTAAAATATTACTTGAAAAGTTTGATTATGTTTAGTGAAGAAACGTAATGTTAACATTTTTTAAATCTTCGTTGTCAGATGGATGCTAAGCTCCAAAAAATGGTTGGTGTTTTGCGGCACTTTAAGACAAAATGCCTTGGTAATTTAGGGGTTAAATGACACTGGAGTGTAAATCCATATCAATATGATCAATTTGTTTTTTTATTTGAATAACTGTTTTGTTTGCTAGAAGAAGTTCCAAATAATTTAATTTTGTAATTATTTTATAAATGACTATTATAATAGTAGGGCTGTCCCCCTCCCCCAGTGTGTTGTGTGTACTAATGTCAAGTCACAATGATCACTTATTTTGTTGTTTTAGGACATTGACAATCATTAAATGATAATTTTCCGCCAATTAGCGGAAATCTTTTTTTCCTTCAGCCAGTCATTTTCCTCTTTTTCTCCTCAATAACAGTAGGCAGCGCGCCCCGATCCGCCGGCACTCGACCAGAAGTAAATCTTTTGAAAACGAAACGGTAACGAGACCCTTTTTAGGCAACAATACCCGGATGTTTTGCATGCAACCACTGTTGTGACTGGAGCACATGGACTGGAGGCTTTTTAAACGCGATTTGGCTCGATTCGATCCATTAAAAAAAGTTTTTATC